>CM043708.1:39613734-39825155 GCA_023969325.1 Oryzias curvinotus | reverse complement strand
TTAAGTGAGCTGCAGCTCATTTTGAAGTGCCTTAAATGTTCTTTTCCTTCATGATGTATGTTTTCTGTGTTTTGAAAGGTCTTATCTCTGGATTGAGTTGCATTATTGCAGATACTGGCAGGTGATCACTGCCATCCTTTAGTTGTTTTCCCCACATTTAAACTGGCAACCGCATTTGTAAAATACTATCCACGTCACACCACATGTGTTGTTACCAGAGTCAGACTAAATATGTTGTTAATTTTAAAAATATATATATATTATATATTTTAATATATATATTAAACATGTGTTGTCACCCGAGTCAATGTCTTAGCCATAACTGCCCTTACGGGTGGATACGGGTGATAAATGGGCAATCATCTACAGGGCACATAGATGGTCCGCACGAAATTTGTTTTTGGTCATTGACCTCTCTGTGAGCCCATGAGGCGAAAATGTTGTGCAGGCATGCTGCAGGCGACAGATTGTAGTGGACACTTGAGCAACACATAAGGATAAGTAAGAGTAAAGTAGGTGAGACGGAGGCGTGTCCTACAGATTTCTCGTTTTTCTCAACCCCCTGAACCCTGTGCACTTCACAGGGAGCCCAGTAGGGTTCAAGTAGGTGTGCACTCCCTGTGCATGTCTTGCGTTCAGCCTGACTGTGAGAAATGAGGGAGTTAGACAATCAGAGCGTAAATTTTGGGTGCGTCCTACAGGCACTTCCATATCAAGTGCACAACCTGTGTGTGTACCACTGGGCGCACTAAGTAAGGAGCCAGTAGTCGCACCACTAACAACTAGAGAGCTTTATAAAGGGCTTCATATGACAGCATCACCCGTACATCATAGGTGCATGTAACTTACACTTTGCTTACAAATGTATTGTGAAACAACCACACACGACAATGGTTTGTTCCATTATCATGACACCCCCCACAAGGGAACTGCAAGACACACCTGTGCTCTTCTTAAGATAGAGTCCCTCCTATCAAGGCCTGGACAACCCAAAAACCCACAGCAACCGTACGAGTCATCCACTGAACGGGTGCGTGAGACTAAAGGCTGATTTTCATCCACCGCATTCATCATAACCAACAGTTAAACTTACAGTGCATCATATCTGGACCACTACCCGCACCCGTTAGAGACACAAAATTCTCTCGAATCCGTCAGCTCCATATCGGGTTAAAAATGTACTGACACTCCTTAAATATCCATTACATTGACAATTTCACCACATTTTATAATAGACCAAACCTTTTGACAACAGAGATTTGATATTCAATATGGTAAAAGGTGCATACTTGTATAGTGCTTTTCTACCTACAAGGACAAAGCGCTTTTACAGTCACAGTCCCATTCACCCAGTCAAACACACACTGGTGGCCGCTCCGCTGCCAAACACAAGGGCGGGCCTGCCACCAGAGGCAATGCATGAAAGACACGGATGGTGTTAAGAGGTTTATTTATTATGAAGAGCTCTATAATAACATCGGTAATCATGTCTCCATGTCTGTACCACAAGCTTCACTCCCACTGATGTGTTTTAAAGATGCCACTTCTGCAGAGTGTTGTTCAAGCCTTCAAACTCCTATCAAGTTTGAAGGCTCTCAGTCTCTGACTGAGACCGAAGATCCCGCTATCCGCTGATTGAACGAATTGTCTTTATTGTAAAATGTTCATGCATCATTACAAATTAATTGTTGTCTGCATGTTTGGTTTAAGTTTGTGATATTCAAGAATGTTCATGCTTGTGTTTGAAATTGTGATGTCGTCTGTCAATTGTCAGATTTGGCGAAGAAAGGAAGCGACGTTTGGTTCGCACATGCGGGGCCATGCGATGAAACCGATGGAGTTCTGCATCCAGATCAGGTGGTTACAAGACTTTCTTGCTACACCCATCGTGCAAATTAGGCCACAGGACTCAGAGCGCGTCTGTACATTTACTTAACATTGAAACTGGCCGTTTCTGCTGCGTGAATCGCGTTCGATATGAGCACAGCTATATGACATTTATATCATTTGCTTCCTTTGTTTTTGCCTTTTGTTGGTTAAGTTTACTGATTAGATTCATTCTCTGACAGGCAATCAATCTCACAGAATTTACTTATGTTGTTTAAAATCTAGCTTCAGAATGGATTCTATTTTATTTTTCACAGTGAAGCACAATCACCAAAAAACAGGAAGTGATACAAGTGGCTTTCTTGCAAACCAAAAAATATAGCTCTTACAAAATATAAAATATCAGAAACGTTGGCATTTCATGGCTGCCATTATTTGAAAGAGCGCAAAGATAACTGAGCTGAGTGAGCAAACCTTACAACTGCTGCAAGGGTTTGTAAGGTTAACCACACGCTAATACAGGCTTCCTGTACTTTAAACTGTGTAGTAGGTCTGTCTCAGTCTAACTAAAGTGTACATGTATATTTACCTAATAAAGTGATTTTCACATGAGAAAAACATAAAACCAGCTGCACTTTCTTTCCTTGTTCTTTATGGCTGTTCGTTAACATTTTAATCCACGTTACATCCACTGTTTTTCTTCCAGTAATGCCTCTAAAAAATGAAAGTCCTGCACCGCTGCCTCGCCGGATTTGACCTGTAAATTCCGGCCTTTCAGATAGACCAGAAAGGATACCACCCCCCCCCCACCACCACCCCCGAACACTGCTCGCAGCGAGCGAGCGTGCAGCGGGCGCCGCTCAGTTAGGATTGAAACAGTGCAGTTGTAAAATGCGGGGTTGTTCGGTTAGCATTTCGCTTGCGCAGTTGTAAGCTTCGCTCACTCAGTTCCTGAATTCACTGAATCCACTCGCTCAGTAATCTTTGCGCTCATTGAATTAACAGCAGCCATGGAACGCCATAAGTAACTGTCAAAAACTCAGTTGAAGCAAAAAACGTTAATATTTTTCATCAGTAACTTACATTCCATGTTGGTCCATAAACAACTGTTACTCAGTCATTCTATTGGTCAGAATGACCATTCTTGATCCGATACCCTTTTTAATGTTTTTGATAATGTTCTCTTTTTTCTGGAATTTTTTTCTTTATCCCAAATTATTCAAGTTATAAACTGACCAATCAGATGCCTTCATAAAAGTAGGTGGTTTCTCACTGAATGTTTGATTGACAGATTCTCTTGAGTCTGCTTTCAGAGGAAGGGGTGTGGCCTTCCTACCAGCTAACTCCTTATCGTCTCAAGTGGCTGCCTTTAAAGCCCAGACCAAACACTACTTACTGACAACTTCTGGTTCCAACTTGGCGCCGTCCGTGTTGCCAAAAAATGGCCACGGAATTGACTTCATTTGGTTGGAACTGAAAGTAGGCCATTTTCTGTGGATGACGTCACACTCGCTCCACTTCTCAGATTCATTCAGTGTATCAGTCACAAAACAACAATGAAACCACCGGACATATAAAGATAGGATAATAGACAAACACAGCAGTGTCAACACCACTAGATGCTGAACACAACAGCTCTTAATGATGATAATCTGATTGTGTGGTTGATCACAGGCACACGTGTGATTAGCTTTGAGAGCAACAAGAATGAGCTGCTGTTCAAGTGTTATCAATACAAGTGTTTGATAGAAACCCAACAAGTGTTGTTAAGTAACACAAGTGTATAAGAGTATTGTTGTGTAACTTACTGCTATACATGACAGAGTACTTGTAGTTTAGTACTTGTAGTCCTTTCACCACAGGACTTCTGCGTTACTTTCTTTGTAAAACTTAAAGATTGTCCGGCCGGCAGCAGAGCGAGCTATGCCGCTCCGGCGACAGACAGAGCCGCTGTCTGTCGTCCAGCCAGCCACCTGGAGTAAAAATCACCTCGCTATAGTCAATGGAAGCATCAATGATGCAATGGAAAGTATATTTTATTATTGCTTTAAACCAGTTATCTTAGTAACAGAAATGTGAAGGTATCTGCTGTAAATCCAGGTATTGCTTACATCTGTGTTTATGAATGACGTATCTTGTGAATAATTGTTTCGTGGGAACGACTGAATTATTTTTTTAACCATGTCAGGCTCCGTATTTTACAGTGTTAAGAGCGACACAACAGGTGTGTTTGTGTGTCACACAGTGAGTGTGTTTGGGTGACACAAGTGATTAACAGTAGGCAGTTCAGTTTGTAAAACAAGTATTTCGTCATCATCAAGGAATGTTGTGTGTCTGAAACTAACACATGCTTCAGAGTGACACACTTAGTTTGTGTAACGAACTCAGTGTGTTTTGGAGTACAGCACCACAAAAAGTGTCATGTGTGACACAAGTAAACGGAACCTCTGAAGCTTGTTGTAGCATCTCTAAACAACCAGCAGACATCTTCCGCTCTGCTGAACAAACACAGCAACTTTTTCATTTTCCTCTCTCCAAAGACTTGAAGCCCCCCCCACACACACACACACATGTCCACAAAAATCAGTGAGTCTCTGACTTATCAGCGCTCACCTGATAGGCCACCATGTTCAGGAAGTAGCTGTAGACACTGGTGCGGCTCATCTCCTGCGTGGCGGACATGGTGCCCCCCCCGCAGTGCTTCTCCTCGGCCAGCACGCCCCTACATTTGGCCATGAATCTTCAGCTTTTGTCTCAGAGTTGGAGCAAACACGCCATCCTGGCAGCAGCACTCCCAGTGGTCCACGGTGGTCCTCCTCAGGCTGGATTAAATGAAGGCTTCCCACAGCTGAGCCCCCCCAGCATGAGCCCCAGTTCAGCCGCTCTCAGTCCAGCCTGGTGGGGGACAGTCCTTCGCTGTCAGCCGCTGCCAGAAGAGAGGGAGCTGTGGCGCTTCATCCCTCCCCCTGTTTCGCTCAGATTAGGGATAGAGACTGCGAGGGGAGGGGGGGAGGATCAGGTCAACTTGGACAGTCTGTCCCATCTGTGCGTCCCCTCCCTCCCTCCCTCCCCCTCTCCCCAGGGCTGCACGCAGCACAATGGGATTAAGCAACAGTTGTTTCAATCCAGATTCTCAGGATGAAGTTTTGCTGTTTTAGCAGACCGCTGCAGGTCTGACCACAGCTTGCCCCCCCCCCCCCCCCCAACACACTTCTGTTTCCATAGAAACAACCCTGACCCACAGAAGCAGACTTTGAAAATGCTCTCAGGGACAACATCTGAACCTGCATCCAAGTTCTCCACTGAAGAAGCGTCCACCAGGTCTGACCACTGTGGGGGCCTGCAGGTCTGACCACTGGGGGGCCTGCAGGTCTGACCACTGGGGGGCCTGCAGGTCTGACCACTGGGGGGCCTGCAGGTCTGACCACTGGGGGCTGGTTTTTGAGTCGGCCGCTGCTCATCCTGTGTCAGTCTAAAGCTCTTTGTTCACAGTCTGACACACATGTCCTCCCTTCTCTCTGGACACATCTGTAGAGTTCAGGAACAATGAGATGGTGGACTCTCATCTGGTCTCCAGATCTGAACTGTGGAACTGCAGCGGAGAGCTGAGGATGTGTGACAGTCCCATCAGATCTGGGTCAGTGTACATAATCCTATCGCAGCTCAGCCCCTCAGGATGACCTTCACCCTCCAGCAGCACTTCGGATCCTGTGTTATCTGTGCGGCTGCCCTGAAAAATGCCTTCCCACTCTGTTAGTCCTCATGAAGTTATTTTATCAGGATCCTAAACACCAGCTGCAGCCTTCCAGAAGGAGAAGACCTCAACTTCTGGAATAACACTGAAATACACCAATACATTATTGCAGAACATTTTCAGCGACATGTTTAAAGCTGCAGGTTTATTCATTTCAGAAGTGCAGCGTGACATCATGTCCTCCAGAAATGTCCAAACAGCACCATCCCCTCATGTGGAGAGTCTGCAACAGTCCATCAGGAAAACATGAACGCTAATGCTTGAAAGTCTTTAGGGACACTTGTGCAAGCTTTTGTGTTGATGTGTGCGACTGAGGTCAGCAGACAGGTTTTCAATACAGAAAATGTTCTCTGACAAAAAACGGCGGTGAGCTGCAAACTGTCAAAGAAGCGAGGTCGGCCCGGGGCGCGCTCATCTAAGAGGCTTGGAGCTACAAACCCAGTGAGAGCAGACTCCCCCGCCGCTGGAAGGATTAGTCTGAATCAGACGGACAGCATCACACAGCTGACGTCCACAACTACAACCAAGCCAGCTGAGCCTGTGACGGGCAGTGATGGCAGTCTGGAAGCAGACGCTTCCATGAGACAGAACACAACTGAAGAGCAACATCATCCAGACCGACCCACACATAGTGGAAAACTGTCCAAGAAAAGGCAAAAAAATCAGACAAAATCAATGCAGAACCAGAACAAGAGACCCAGATAAAAATGAGATCAAATGCAGAAATGCAGACACACAACAGCAACAGTGATGCTACACAACCACACACTTTCAAATCAAACCTACAACCATCATAGTTGTTTCTACACAAAACACACAGTCACTACCAAAACATGAACCATTTTCTGAATCAATAATGACACTAAATTATAAAGAGTGTGAATGCTTTGAGCTGAATGTGGTCACTCAAGAGGCTGAACCTCTTTGCTTAAACTGCTGTAGGAATTTCTCGAATGCTAAAGTAGTTAAAGGATTTAAAAGAGCCTTACTTTCCAACATAATGTTTGGAAAGTTTGCAAATAAAGTTAAAATGAATAAAAAAATGAGGGTTACCTCCAATTTGATACATTAGCAATTAGGTAATGACAAGCATAATACAGTACATAGAAAGTTTGGAAGTGTGTGAATCTGTTTGTCTGCAGTCTATCGCGCTGCAGCTGCAGTTTCTGCCTCACAGACACACCGGACACACTTCTCTGCCTATTCATAAGCTACTTTTGCATCAAACTCGATTCAGTTCCCAGCAAATTCCCATCCAACACCTATGTTTTGACCGACATCAGATTTGCTGCATGTTCGTCCAAATGAGATTGAGGGTCATGTTGGAGAATCTGAATGCATGGAGGATCGTCATAAACTTTTGTTGTCTGTAGTTTCTTTTAAAAATCATTACGTTCATTTAATTGTTGCACATCTTTGCAGTTTACTTCTTTCTAGTTCTCTTCAGCTGAAGCTACCAGGTCTCGTTTTTTTCTCCAGACATGAAGTTGAAGCACTTTAGTGCTTCCTTCTCTGCAAACCTCCTTCTCATCCCTCCTGTTGCATACTGTGGTGAAGTTTATGTCGCTGTTTTACAGATTCATCTGTCGTCTGCCAAGCCATGCAAGTCATTCCCAGATTAGTAGGTTTATCTCAAATTTACTTTAAAATACAGGAAACACTCTGAAAATTAAAATTCATATATGGGTGAACTCTTGGATGCCAATCTCTCTGGAAGATGCTGGATTATCAGACCAGAGCATTCTATCTATTCACCATGGCAACCATTTTTTTATTTTCTTTAGATGGTCACGCAGCTGAGCAAGCAGAAACCAGCTGAAGGCCTCTTGGACAGATGCTACTGCCGGGGGCCACCTTGTCTCAGTGACTTCAGCCTGATGCTCCTATCAAAGTTTAACAGCCCATAGTGCTGCATTGAACGACTGCTGTTGTGGATTTCTCTGTTTTTTATGAATGAGTTGTTCTTGTTTTTGGAGTGGATGTGAATGAAGTCTTCTGCTCTCGTTCCTGGAACATCCCTTGCTTCCGTGTGGACGGTTGGTGGGCTGCAGACCGCATGGTCCCATGCGGTCATCACGTGCTTCTGCTGGCGGTCCGGTCAACAGCATTCCAGGGGGCCCGTTCACTCTCAGATAATTGCTGTTGCCTTGTGAGAACGGAGGAAGAGGAGAACGTGCCACAGAGAACAAAGGACAGAAAAGTGCGGCTGCAAATGTCTGAGAGCGCTCCGTGTCTGCTTCAGCAGGATTGTGCAATGACAGAGGGCTGCAGTCCAAGTTCACGGGTTCTGCTGGACTTCCTTAAGACAGCCTGTCTCAGGTTCGGAGCAGAGCAGCTTTCAGCGACCGGCGCCTCTGCTGGTGCTCACCGAAATGACATCCAGTCATGCACAGGAGTCCAGTTCGGACTCTCTTGGTCACACTGGAGAGCAGAAAGCTGCAGATGTTCCTGCAACAGGGTGGAGGCCCTGTTCCAGCGCACCCGCCGCCTGCTGGGGTTCCTTCTGCTGCGCTGTGAACATGGTGGGGTGCTGGGGGGGATTCTGGGTTTGAGGCATACAGATGCTTAAGGTGTTGAGTAAACCTGCCTTAATGTTGACTTCTGATCCCTACAAACACTGCCCCCACCCCCCACCCCAGCCACACACACACACTCTCACAATCATGTGTCTCGCGGTGATGAGCATCTTTGCCAAACTAACTGACTGAAGTAACAATAGCACCTCATGGACCATCAGTTAGGGAGGGGGGGTTCATTATTAAAGTAGAATGAAATGTGATGCCAATTTAAATTGGACTTACGTGTAATTTGAGGTTTCTTAGTTTTCTCAGGAATGGTTTACAGAATTCCCAGATGAAGACTACGTTTTATTCAAATTTCTAGATTTCCTAGATCCTTAATTCAATTCACCCACATTTTCAGTGTCTGCTTTGATGCTAAGAATTGAAGAAGTTCATGTTGATGTTATCCAATGACAGCTTTTGGATCCTAACATCACCACATTGTAAGGGAAATGAACTCCCATTTGATAACTGTTCTTTGCGTGGACCCCTCCCATGAGGGAGCGGTGAGCGACAGCCTCAGCAAAGCTTTGGAACAATGCTGGGCTTGAATGCAGCACATTATCAGAAGATACAGGAGGAAAACTCGCGTGGGACGCACTTGGACAAAACCCAAGGCCACGTCCACCTGTCACTGGTTCCAACAGGACAAGGTGAAGGTTCTGGAGTGGCCAAACTGAGTTTGGCTGAAGGAAGATCAGATCTGCGTTCATCTTCAGCAGCAGTCAGAGCTATTTGGAGCTTGCAGGGGGACAGCTGTAAACTCAGATTGTTCACGTCTTCTTTGGGTTTGGGGGGGTTCATCTGAAATGCTGAGTACAACCTGAGCAGGCGTGTCTCACCTGAGCCCGACACCAGTGCCTTGTCATGGTGTCCTCCACGCCGCCAGGCAACCGTCAGTCGTACAGAAGGATGAAGGGGTTGGTGTGACCACAGCAGCTCCTCTCCGGACCCCGTGCCATTCCTCCGGCCCCCCCACGAGTCTGCTGAGGGACCCGGGCTCTGCGCTGCTCCCCTCTTTCCAGTAATCTTGTTAGTCTGGGGAGTGATGGAGCTAAGGAACACAGACGCCTGAAAGAGTGTGGAGACAGGAAATCTGAGGCTGAAGCTCGAGTAAACCTCTTACACGCCACAGGAATAGAAGCAGGAGGACGGATCCGGAGGGGGGGGGGTCACGTAATCCTGTGACTTTTCCCTTCTTAAAGCAAAACAACAAAAACAGACTATTTTTAACATGTCAATGTATTTGCTTGTTTATATATGTTAATATGTTTACATCGTGATTTGCTTGTTTTGATCTGTTCTTCACTGTTTTGTTGTTGTCTTCATTTCACCATAGGTTAATTTGAAGAACTACATTACCTCATCTTCTGCCACCTGAATTTCAGAATGATCCACTTCTTGATCTTCTTGATTTGTGTAGAAATAAAACTTTAGGCTGATTGAACACAAAATCCTTTTATGGTAGCAAACAATTATACTTGCAGCTTTTAAGTTGCAAATTGCTAAACAGATTTTTATCCCTAAAAATGAGAGCCTACTTTTTTTTGTTTTACAGCTTGGTTTACAGTTTTTCTTAATTGTTTACACACATTTTCTGAAAGCATTCAACATATTCTCTGTACTCTGAACACAAATCCCAAAAACACACACAAAGGACAAAACCCCACACATCTCCTACAAAATGAAACTTTACATTCAAAACAATGTTATTTCCTCTCAAACTAGAATTGTGTTTTTAAATGATGCACACAAACCATCACTTGAACAGACATGAGAACCAGCTGAACACTGATGTGCTCAATGCAAAACGCTATGATGAATAGAAAACACTTCTTCTCCATTCATCATGACACAAAGTTGCACAGGCACTACATACAAAACACCAGAAGAAGTTACTGTATGCAGTTACAGTAAAAAACAAAACCAAAAACACAACAATGCAATGACACAGGACAAAGGCATGATGGGTTTTGCTACAAAGGAAGTCAGAGTCCCAGGAATACTGTCCAGAGACAGCATCAGTTCTTTGTTCCAGTTCTGAAGGAAACAGTAAAAGTGAAGCGGTAGAGAAACAAAGACCCTCTGGCTCGCCAGGAATTCAGGCATTTGCTGTCTTTCAGGTAAGAGGGGTTCTTATGCTCAGTCCAGATTGTGGATGGGGGTTCCGTGCCTAGAGCCAAAGCCTCCTTTCTTCAAGCACCAGTTTAATGGCTAGTAGCTCCTTGTCCCTTATGTTGTAGCTTTTTCACATGAGGTCAATTTGCTGAAAAAGAAAACACATGAATGTTATCAGAGTCAGAAAATGATGAAAACACATAATCCACAGCAGTCTGATGCGTCCACTTCCACATCAAATGGCTTTTGTGGGTGAACTTGGGTCAGAATTGGTGCAGAAGAGAACTTGTTTTTGAGATAATTAAATGTGCCACAGACCAAAATGTATCCAAATGAGGTGATTTAATGAGAGTGAAGCTCACATTTTTCTGCTTTAACATGCAAAGAGTTCTTCAGCAAAGGCTGCAAACTCAAAAAGACATGATGAATGTAGTCGGACTGATTCCTGGACAAAGTCAAGATCAAGATATACAAAAACAAAGTGCACTACAAACAGCCATGAAGAACATTGTTCGCCATGACTTAAAAGACTGTGGCGTCAGCTAGACAGAATGGCAGAACCAAGCATTTCAAATGTTGAAAGCCGTCTTCCACTCGTACTCTTCTCTGATCCTAAGGTGGACATGAACATTGATCCAGCTTTTGGTTGCAATGCTGATCTTTTCATGTATAAAAGTCCAAACATTTTGCAGAGCACCGTAGGGAATCGAACCCTAACCCGCTAAAGCAGGCATACCATTATCAGTGTCTTTATTTTTTTGACCAAACATGAAAAGAACCTTGTATAGCCTTGTGCTTCAACCAAGTTGCAGCTTACTGGACTGTCTCCGCCCCCCTCCACTTCCTCCTCGGCTTCACCACGATTCCCGACCCTGACACTTTGACCTCACTGGATCCAGAGTTCTGCAGGTGTTCCCGCGCCCGTGCCTCCATGAACTAAACTACTTCATGAGTCCCTCCTCCAGTTGGCTCCAGGCTGAGGTCCAGGTCAATCTTGTTGGGATGAATAATTCTATCCTGTAATAACATGTTTTTTTGCTTGAATCGCCCTTCGTCTAGGCCCGTCCCCCAGGAGCAGTTTACCATGAAACAGCCCAACAGGGCAAACGCTTCTAGCAACACCACTCCTTGGGTCATTCGGGCACGCAAACCCCTCCACCACGATAAGGTGGCGATTCAGGGAGGGGATATTCATCAGTCACTAGCCAATTACTAACAATTATTGTGGGGAAACCGAAGTCCTCGGAGAAAACCCACAGGACTGCCAGGATTTGTTTGAAATATTTCCCTATAAATTTGGTGACTGATCATTTATTTTATTGGATCAAATTGAAGGATTTTATTTTTATGATTGATTTATTCTTGTTAGAAAGGTCACTAAATATTTCCTAATACATTTGTAGAAGTGGGGGGGAACCGAAGCGCTCGGAGAAAACCCACGCAGACGCGGTCTGTCAGCAAACAATGTGAACTAACAGACCAACGTGCTGCCCCTTTTTTTGAAGCTCATTTGGGGATTTTTCCACAGACTGTAGAGAAACTTTTGGGGAGGGAGATTTTTTTCTGGGGTTTGGAGGTTCAGACCTGGCAGTCAGTGGCCGAATTGTTGAAGGAACTTTGGGCGGTAAAATCTGTGGGGCACGCCTCTACATTTTACAATCTGTAGGCGTACCAGTCACCTTTTTTTTTTTATTTTGGGGATGGGGGTTGCACCAGGTTCTTTAAGATGGCGTTCCTGATGCTTGAAAGAAAATCTTCTAAGATTTCTTTTTCTTTTTAACTGCTGCCTCCATTTG
This sequence comes from Oryzias curvinotus, assembly GCA_023969325.1. NCBI lineage: Eukaryota > Metazoa > Chordata > Actinopteri > Beloniformes > Adrianichthyidae > Oryzias > Oryzias curvinotus. The sequence goes on along the minus strand of CM043708.1, from coordinate 39,813,099 downwards.
CCAACTCTTTTGGTGGTCCTGGCTCTGTTGGTCACTATTTTTCCTTTTTCTTGAGGCAGCTGGAGCCTTTCTTTTTTCAGCTTTTTGCTGTTGGACCGAGCTTGTCATGTTCTTGTTAATGGATCTTTCCTGGGAATTAGCTGCTGGTCTCTGAGGAACACTTGTGACCTCTTTTGCTTCTGGCTGTTGGTGGACCTCTGCTGCTGCAGGCTCTTGAGGTTTGGTGGCGTTAGGCTCCTGCATCTCCAGTTGAAAGAATGGATGTCTTAAAGCATCATTTGGAGAGATGCGTTTGTTTGGATCCACCTCCAGCATCTGCTTAAGAAGGTCAATCAACTGCTCCACTTCTTCCATCTTTGTCTCATCACAGTAGACATACTTGAGCTCGTCAAAGGACCAGCAGTCCACTTCGTCTTTGACTTGTTCCCCTGTTTTTTTGGAGTGCTGTTCAGGTGTATCCAGCGTCCAGACAACTTGTGAGTTCTCTTCAGTCTTGGTGAAAAACTTGTTGGTGTACAACCCCTGGTCTAGATGTTCATTGTCCGGCATTCCTTGCATCTCCACCATGGCTCTGATGATGTTGTATTCAGAGTCCCGTGGAAGGATGAAAAAGCCTGCGTAAAGCAGGGCGAGGACGTAGCCAACTGTCCACATGTCCAGACGTTCATCTAAGGGCAGGCCCAGGATGACTTCAGGTGCCCTGAAACAAATGTTCTGCATTCTGGTTCCCGTACGCATGTCTGTCGTTTTTTTTGTCAACCCAAAATCAATCAGTTTGACCCTCAAAGGCTCTGAAACTTGGTTCACCAGCATGATGTTGTCTAGTTTGATGTCACAGTGGACCAAGTTGAGGCTCTTCAGGCCTTTCAGGGAAATTAGCAGCTGCCAAGCAATGGTTCTGATTTCATGGAGAAACAGGGGACGGGATCTACGATCTTTAATGAAGTCAAAAAGGCTTTGATCCAACATTTCAAAAACCATGCAAACATGGCTTTTATAGTTGAACCAGTCAACACACTTGACCAAGTTGTATTTATGAGCATCAATTTTGGAAATCTCAATCATGGCTTTTATTTCATCTTGTGCTGTGTGATTAAAACCCTTTTTGATGATTTTAATGGCCACTTCTTCGTTGGTTGATAGATTTGTGCATTTTGCCACTTTTCCAAAAGTTCCTTCACCAAGAAACTTTTCTACAACATAGACACCTTTGTGACTACGGAGAATGACATTTTCCTGCACTTCAAATGAATTCTCAGTCATGATTTTTCCTATTTCAAGTACAAGACTGAGCAAAAATAAATCTTCAGGGTGTGATGATAAAGCTCACAAAGAAATATCTTGTTCGCAAAAAGAGGATTTTTGAACTACACAGAAAACCTAGAGGGGTATCGGCTCCAAGGGATTCTACAAGGTGTCTGTCAGTTTTAGGGTCTATATATCAACTTTTCTCTGATGACATCATCGATGACATCATCGATGCCTAATCCAAGAGCCAGTTACTGCACCTAACTGTCAACAAAACATCATATGTCATCATTTGTCATCATATGTCATCATATGTCATCATTTGTCATCATTTGTCATCATATGTCATCATATGTCATCATATGTCAAACATCATTTATCATCATATGTCAAACATCATATGTCATCATATTTCAAACATCATTTATCATCACATGTCACACATCATATGTCATCATATGTAAATGACATCATTGCAATCTAGCATGGACGGGTCACGTAATAATATATACCCCCAACCTTTTTTTTCTTTGATTTTTAATTTTATTTTCTATTTTTTATCATTCTTGCATTTTTTAAAAAGTCATTGAGAAGCTGAGATTTTAATAGCCTTTAGTTTTTAAATTTTAATAATGTGTAGTTTTTTTTTTTATGCAGAGACTATATCATTTCAGAGACTTTGTACAAAAGACTTTTGTTGGATAGAATCAAATCAGAGAATATAAAGCGCGCGCATTTATTCTCTTCTTTTCTATGTCCTCAGAGCCAGCCCCGGGTTCCAGGTGGAGGTGTTGTTCTGCTGCTGTGCTTCCACGTTCATTTCAGCTTCATATTTGAACTCAAACTCAAACTTTATTTATTTATATAGCGCCTTTCATTTTGGTTAAAAACACAAAGCGCTTAACATAAAAAACAGATCAAACAGTCATAAAAAATTAAAATTGTTAAAAATGGAAAACAAAGGACAATCACACAAAGAAGGAACCCCTCCGTCACCACCCCCCGTCCCCACCCCCACCCACCCAGTTACCCCAGTAGAACCCTGAGCAGAAACAAAGAACTGCAGCTTAAAGAAGGTCTGGCTTGGTACTGCTGTGAGGAAACGATATCATGGGGATCCATTCATTCCAAGGCCCAGCCGGACCACAGGGGCCATTACCGCAGCGCCCGCCCAACACAGGGCAGCCCAGGGCCCACTCCATGGCTATTCGACCACAGAGCGGGACCCCAGCCCACACAATGAGAACGGGCACCACAGCAACAGCACCCCCTACAGGTCAAGCTGGTGGTACCCAAGAACAATGGATCCCCAAGAGGAAACACTGGAGTAAAAAAATTCAGAATAAAAATAATCATAAAATAACAACAATAAAAATAGAAAAAGATAAAAAATCAATTAAGATATAAGAATGTTAGTAATTAAAAAATAAAATACGTCAATGATTAAAACATAACCTAAGTATCATTGATAAAATAACAATAAAAAGAATACCATCTTAAAAACAGACACAGTAATAGTCCTTACAAATAAATAAATAAATAAATAAATAAATGCGTAAATAAATATATTAATTAATAAATAGATGAACAATAAAAGACATAAGGAATGATCAAAGTCATGTAAAAGCCAGACTAAAAAGTTGGGTCTTGAGCCTCTTAAAAATGTCTACAGTCTCTGCGGCCCTGAGGTTCTCCGGCAGGCTGTTCCACAGGCGAGGACCGTAATGGTGGAACGAAGCCTCACCGTGTGTCTTGGTCTCACCTTAGGGACAACTAAGAGGCCAGTGGCAGAGGGCCTCAGGGTCTGCGAGGGTTCGTATTTTAAAATAATATCATTTAAATAAGAAGGCCCAAGACCATAAAAACATTTGTAAACCATTAAAAGAACTTTAAAATCAATCCTGAAACGCACAGGGAGCCAATGCAGCGATTTTAAAACCGGTGTAAAGTGTTCCCACCCTCTGGTCCTCGTCAGAACTCGTGCCGCTGAGTTCTGTAGAAGTTGTAGATTTGAGATCGACTTTTTGGGTAAACCAGAGAGCAGGGCATTACAATAATCTAAACGACTGAAAATAAAAGCATGCATTAGCACCTCTGTGCTGGCAAGAGAGAGGAACGGGCGGACTCTGGCAATGTTTTTAAGATGATAAAATCCTGTTTTCACAACGTTTCTGATGTGAGGAATAAAATTCAGCTCAGAGTCAAAAAGAACGCCCAGGTTTCTCACACATTGAGAAGATTTAAAATTCCTACGTTTGGGTAAAATCATCTCTCTCTTGTCTTCAGGACCAATGATTAAAACTTCAGTTTTGTCCTGGTTGAGCTGCAAGAAATTTTCTGCCATCCATAGCTTTATATCTAAAATGCAGTTTAAAAGAGTGTTGACAGGTTCGAGGTCATCAGGAGACACGGCGATGTAAAGCTGTGTATCATCAGCATAGCTGTGAAAGTCAACGCCGTGTCTCCTGATGACCTCCCCAAGAGGCAACATATCCAAGTTAAATAGTATTGGACCCAAGATTGAACCCTGGGGAACCCCACAACTTATTTCATGGACTCCTGAGGAACGAGTATCCATACTTACAAAAAAGTGTCTATCTGTGAGATAGGAGTGAAACCAGTTAAGAGCAGTTCCTGAGAGGCCGACCCGACTCCTAAGTCTGTCAATTAAAATCTGGTGATCCACTGTATCAAAGGCAGCACTAAGATCCAGCAGCACCAGAACAGAAAGTTTCTGAGAGTCATAATGATGCCTGAGATCATTTAAAATTTTTAAAAGGGCCGTCTCAGTACTGTGGTTTGTCCTAAAACCAGACTGACACTTTTCAAGAACATTATGTTCATTTAAAAAATCATATAATTGAATAAAAACAAGTTTTTCAATAAGTTTTCCTAAAAATGGTAAGTTGGATACAGGTCTGTAATTGTCCATGATCTTTGGGTCCAAGTTACTCTTCTTCAGAAGGGGCCTCACCACTGCCGTCTTACAGGCAGAGGGGAAGACCCCCGTCTGAAGAGAGCAGTTAGCTATGTTTAAAATCTCTGACTCAAAGAATTTATACAGTGCTTTAAAAAGAGAAGTGGGAATGGGGTCTAAAAGGCAGGTTGTAGTGTTTGCTTGGGAAAAAACTCGACCAAGCATCTCTGCATCAACCAGGACAAAACTCTCCAGTGTTTCCTCGGGTAAAGACAATGCTACTGACCTGCTAGGATTACTGTTATGTACCGGTTGAAGGTTAGATCTAATAGCATTGACTTTACTCCTGAAGTGGTCAGCAAAGTCCTCACATGCAGTTTGTGAGTGAGGCATGATGGATTTATTAAAATCTTTGTTTAGTAAAAAATCAATAGTCTTAAAAAGAAACCGGGGGTTGTGTTTATTGTTTGTGATGAGATTTGAAAAATAAAGTGTCCTTGCCTGTTTAACAGCGTGGTTGTAGGTTTTTAGTTGATCTTCTAAAAAGTCATAGTCGACTGTTAAATTAGTTTTTCTAAATTTTCTCTCTGCTCTCCTACAAATTCTCTTCAGATTTAAAATATCACCGATTCTCCAGGGCATCTTCGGTTTATGCGTCAAGATTTTTGTTTTCATTGGAGCGGCTGAATCAATGGCAGACTTAAGTCTGTCATTAAAATCATCAGTCAGAGAATCGCAGGACAAAGGTAAAATCTGAGCAGGAGTTTGTTTTAAAATGTTAATAAAATGTTCTGCCACTTCAGGAGTTATATATCGCTTCATCACAGTTCTCACTGAGGCCTCTTGCTGGATAAAACCAGTCACCTTAAAAAACACACAATAATGGTCTGACACAGCCAAGTCAACAACAGAGGACACACCAGCAGACAGGCCGTAGGTGATAACCAAGTCCAGGGTGTGTCCTCTGTTGTGAGTCGGCTGTGCCACATGCTGGGTAAAATCCATACTATTTAAAAGATTTAAAAACTCAGAGGCAAAAGGATCATTCGTGTTATCAATATGAATATTTAAATCTCCAGTTATTAAAATCCTATTGTGCCTCAGAAGAATGACAGATAAAAGTTCAGAAAAATCTTGTAAAAAACCAGAGGGAGGACTTGGTGGTCTGTAAACAGTCACTGCTAAAATAGGTGGGTTGCTGAACAGGAAGGAATGATGCTCAAATGATGGATAATCAGTTAAAATAACAGTTTCAGTTTTTAAACCTTGTTGAGCAATTGATGCTGTTCCACCACCTGTTTTACCTTCCCTTACAGAAAATAAAAAATTAAAATTAGGTGGAGAGGCCTCAGTGAGAATAGCTCATCAGTACCAAGCCAGGTTTCAGTTAAAAGCAAGCATTTTAAATCACGATCAACAATCAGATCATTAATTATAAAAGACTTGTTAGAAGGAGATCTGATTTTAAAAACAGCCATGTTCAGTGTGGCAGGTGAAACCAGTGATTTTGCAGTTAATTTTGATTCTGTATTTGGTGGTATATGTATAGGACGGAGACATCTGAAAGAAGGAATGGTTGACTTTGAATGTGAATGTTTGTGATCTCTGCTCGTGATGTGTACTGGAATAAAGGATATGTACGAAATGTGTGTGCTGTGGTTGAACCGTCAGCTGGAAGGAGCAGTGGAGGAGAGGAGGGTGAGTTCTATGTTCATCCCCAGAAGATGGGAGCCTTTATGGTTTAGATGTAAGCCGTCTGGTTTTAAAAGGTTTGGTCTATTGTAAAATGTGGTGAAATTGTCAACGTAGAGGATATTCAGGGAGTGACAGTAACTTTTTAACCAGATATGGAGCTGACAGATTCGGGAGAATTGTGTGTCTCTGTAACGGGGTGAAGGTAGTGGTCCAGATATAATGCATTGTAAATTTAACTGCTGGATGTGATGAATAAGGTGAATGAAGTCTGCTTTCAAAGTCTCAGATTGCTGGAATTTAATGTCATTGGTACCTGCGTGGATTATGATGGTTGAGGCCGAGGGAGGTTGACTGGTGAGATGATTGTGGATGTCCTTTGCTGATGCCCCTGAGATGACATGTGTGTGGCACCTCTTGATGCCGACTTGCCGGATCATAGAGTCTCCCAGGATGAGAACTGGACGGGGCGCTGATCCCGGATCCGGTGCGGGGCTCCCATCCCTGACAGCCGGGTTTTGCGAGGCAGCAGAATGCCCGACAGACAGCGATTCAGGGTGAAGCTTAGGAGGAAGATCTGGCAGAGGGTGATCGGGCAGGATGTTCTCCAAACCCCGGAAGGGCTCGCCCGAGCGCCGGGTTACCGCGTCATGTAACAGCCGGCGGCGATTCACTCCTGTGGCGGAGAACGAAGGGATAGCGGCGGCGTCAGGCGACGGGACCGGTGCTGCAGCTCCTGGAGAGAATGTGCTCCGGCGTGGCTCCTGCGAGGTGCCCGGAGGCAGTGGGCCGGTCAGGCTCATTCGAAGCGGGCCCGGAGGCCGCAGTGGACTTCGCTCCCCGATTCCGAACCCTGGTCACAGCCGAGGGGTAAGAGACAGGAGGCTCCCTCCGAACACATCCGGCACCAGCCGTGGGAGATGGGAGTGCAGTAGGACGACGCTGACACAGCCCAAAACCCGGTGGATCCTGTTGGTTTGTTGGTGGATCAGTGGGTCCGGGATCTTCAGCCAGCGGGGCATAGCGGTTGGAGAGCGCCAATTTAGCCGAGCAGGAAGGATCAGTTTTCGGCCCGTGGCTCCTCCGGCTGCGGCGTGTCACCTCCGCCCATGACAGCTTGGGTGTAGAGCTGAGAGCCGGGTCCCTGGGACCCGCATCGGCCTTCTCCTGCTCGAGGTCAGCTGGAAACCAACCTGACTCTCCAGAGTTGGGGTTGCCTGGGCCTCGGATCTCTCATCTCATCGGTCGGCTCCAATGCGTCTGTCACGCCACGGAGGTGAACAATATTGCTGTCGGAGCAGGTGGACTAAGCTTCCGCTTCAGCAAGCTTTCCTCCAGACCATGGAAGAGTCTGTGACAGGGAGCGACTGGCTTGGTCCCCGATGACTGATTGCTGGAGGTATGTTTTTCTCCCAGACAGTCAGAAAAATGTTCGTCCTTGATGGTCTGTGACTGTCAGAAAGTAAAGTGTTCAGCCTTGCAGCTCAATTGGGTGTTTTTGTAGAGAAACGTCGTTTTTATTTGTGTGTTCAAGACGGCGAGGGAATCGAACTCAGAAACAGAGACTGAAGCGGCAGAAGGAAGCTAGACCTGAACCAGACTGGCAGTATTCAGATGGAATCAATGGAATACTTTTACATAGAAGACACATCAATTATTCATTCTTTCAATTAATTAAAGTAATTCAGCTTAATCAGCTATAATAATGGCATCAACAAGCTCAACCCAAATTTAAACAAACTTGATAATGATGTAGGCTACAAATTAAGCTGAAGTTTAAATATTATTAAAAGATATTTAGAATTTTTCATTACCGATTGCGCCTTCAACATCAATGCACATTATTTGCTGTTCTAGATGTAACCACAAGAGGGCGACAGAAACACTGTAAGGACTTTAAACATGAAGCAATCACAGATTTTTTGTTTAAATTATGCAATTTCATGGTCAACCACTGACATAAATGTTATGTTATGATTTTTATGTCATAAAATAGCAACAACATTAATTTATAGACTGGGGGATTGTTATAAAAGTTTGTAAAATGCTGTAACTGAAGTCCCAGTGGCACTGGCAAGTAGCTCCTCTCCCCAAGGTGCAGTGCAGCGAGAAATTTGCCAGATTTATTTGAGTTTTCAAAACTTTCAAGTCGTAGTCTGTATTTGGAATTGTGTTTGTTTATTGATGATGTCATTTAACTGAAGCTTTAATTTTTTCAGATCTCCCTGAATGTGTTCCTGTGCAGAAGCAGCCTCCAGAGTTTAGATTTTATTTTCTAGTTCTAATAAATCTGCTTTCTCTTTGTGTTTTTTATGAGTTGAGTAAGAAATGATTTTCCCTCTCATCACTGCTTTTGCTGTTTTCCAGAGAACACATGGGCAAAATGTCAGGAGTATTGTTGAATTATAAGAAGGTCAACCACTCCTTTTTAAATTCTCAGTTTTTTTTAACAGATATGCACTAAACCTTCAGGTTGTATCTGAGGGCATGGCCAGCCCTCCCTATTCGCGAATTACACAGCCGCGTAGGGCCCCCTTCACCACCAGGGCTCGAAGTGGAGAAAATGAAAAAAAAAGTTCAAATCTGGCAACCCATTTTAAAGCACTTCCGTACCGTGCGCTCTGAATGTTGTGCAGAAGAAAGTTGCCTGCACTGTAGTGACCCCCCCCCCCCCCACTTCAATACACATGAACCAATCTGGCAACCCAAATAATGACGTTACGCCACTCTCAGCAACGATTGGTCAACATTGCGTCTGAGCCTGGCATAGTGTGCATTTACGAGCGCATTTTATTTCAATAAAGTTGGGGGAACAAAAAAATAGGGGGGGGGGGGGGGGGTTGTCACGCTGATCAAAGCGAGAACAAGAGAGCATCATGGCACAGAGATTCTATCCACGAGGTGCTGAAAAAGATGAAGAACTTCAACATCAATCACAAGGTAAGTTTGGTGGATGTTGGGGTCGTATTTTTACATTATCCAGTATTTCTGTGCAGCTGCGCGATTTATGTAAAATACTAATAGATTCGAGGTGAAGTTTGCGCATAAACGACCCCATTTTCGAAAATAATTCTGATATCCAAATTTCCAAGATGAGGTGGGACATGACCTTGAGGAATGGATTTGATGCAAAGAGGTCCTTTTTAGACTGAGAAAGACTTTGACTTTCCAAAATCCCCCTCAGAATTCCCCTCATTGAGCTGTTGTGTTCTTTATTTTGGATTGTTTTATTAAAATTTGATTTGCTGTTAAGTTGCTGTTTTTAATAAGTTGGAGTTTTATGAATGTCATTTGTTGAGTGCCCAATGTTACATTAAAAATATATATCTATATATATATATATGCACACATTTGTCATTCTAATTTTTTCTTTGCATTTAGAATTGGTTTGGCACCACTAAATGTGCATCCAACATGCAGGCAATATACTATATTCAATTCTTCAGCAGCAACATTAAAACATTCACAAAATCTATTAATAGAGAGATCTCATTTTTTTTCCAGTTAGCGGATGGAGTAGTCACATCTAGAGCAGTGTTTTTCAACCTCTTTTGAGCCACGGCACACTTTAACCTTGACAAAAATCCCACGGCACACCAGCATCCCAAAAAAAGCAGAAACTCATTGTCTGTATTGACGGCCAGAAATAAAATTTACTTTTGAAAATGAAAAATCTGTCTGATGTGTGTTCTTCTCACTTGTCTCATTTCTACTCATTGTACGCTGAGACGCTGTCCCTTTAAGACAATGCATCATGGGAGATGTAGTGTGAAATCGGATGTAAAAGGGCAAAAAGACTCGTCTCTGAGCTTCATTGTTTTGTTCTCTTGTTCCACGGTCTGAGACCGGATTCTGTGGAAAACTACACCACTAAAGACGAGCTTTAGCTGGTATTTCTGTTGGAACTGAGAGACTTTAGGAGCTAAATTGGGACAAGGAAGTTAAGACTTTAACCACTTCTGATTGGTCAGACTGATGACATGTGATTAGATGCAGCTAAATCGCGGTACCGTCATTCTTATCAAAATGTCTTTAATAGAATCAAATAAACACAAAGAAAAAAGTATTTTATAATCTTTCATATTCCTAACTCCTCAGTGTTTTATCAGGGCCTGTTTGGATGAACACAGAGCTGAAATCCTGGAGATGGAAAATGTTTCTAGATCAGTTAATGAGGGCAATTTCACACGGCACACTTGACCATCTCCCACGGCACACTAGTGTGCCGCGGCACACTGGTTGAAAAACACTGATCTAGAGCAGTGTTTTTCAACCTTTTTTGAGCCACGGCACACTTTACCCTTGACAAAAATCCCGCGGCACACCAGCATAAAAAAAATAAAAAAAGCAGAAACTCATAGTCTGTTTTGATGTACAGCCCCCCCCCCCCCCCCCCCCCGCGGCTGCCGCCGCCGCAATCTGACGCGCATTTTTGTGATAATTGTGCCAGAAAAAGCTGGAAGTTGCAGCTGTTTTTTTTCTAAAAGATGTAATAAAGGTTACGTTAGGAAATTTACAAACTGTATGTTCGTTGTGGTTTAAGACGTTTAACAAGGACGACTCATTGTACGCCGAGGCGCTGTCACGTGACCTAATGCATCATGGGAGATGAAGTGTGAAACTGCCGCAAAAGGGCAGAAAGACTAGCGTCTCTGAGCTTCATTGTTTTGTTCTCTTGTTCCACGGTCTGATCCCGGATTCTGTGGAAAGCTATACCGCTAAAGACGAGCTTTAGCTGGTAATTTTGTTAGAACTGAGCGACTTTTTGAGCTAAATTGGGACAAGGAAGTTAAGACTTTAAGCACTTCTGATTGGTCAGACTGATGACATGTGATTAAACCTTCAAGAATGATTGGTGGAGACAGTTAAAGGGGCGGGACTTCAGGAAACGGGTATAGCTGCAGCTAAATCGCGGTGGTACCGTCATTCTTATCAAAATGTCTTTAATAGAATCAAAATAACACAAAGATATTTTTCAAAGTAATTTTCTGATCTTTTATATTCCTAACTACTCAGTGTTTTATTAGGGCCTGTTTGGATGAACACAGAGCTGAAATCCTGTAGATGGAAAATGTTTTTAGATCAGTTAATGAGGACAATTTGCCACGGCACACTTGACCATCTCCCACGGCACACTAGTGTGCCGCGGCACACTGGTTGAAAAACACTGATCTAGAGCACGCTCCGGCCGACCTCTTACTTTTCATACCTTTTCAGCCCTTTAACCCTGTCTACGTTTTTCCTGTTATCACTTCCTAATATCACCGGATCTGACAAAAGGAACTAAAATGCCGCCTAAAGGACAGAAGGCATCTTGAATTTTCTATTAAAAACACCTTTACCACCAGATTCAAACGTAAACTTGTCGTTGGAATTTTCAATGATCATCTCGAAACTTTTTGGGCATCAATGGCAAGCTACTGTGAAAAAAATGTTGGAATTAGAAGTTGTAGATTTTGAACGGCGTGCGTGTGGCGAGCTAGCAAATTGGCGCACTGTTTAACTCCCATGCCTTTCAATACAATACAGTGAAAATTGAATGCATGCAGTTATGCCTGGATCTGAATACATTGAAAAAGACTGGACAAGGACATAAAAGGAATGTGGGCGTGGTTAGCATAAACCACTGTTGCTAAGGACAACGAAAAGTTTACTTTTCACGATTCGTCCGAAACTGACGTCAATCCGTTCGTCCTCCCTGGGCAAACAAAACATAAAATGGTTGCTAGGTAGATAAAATCTACAGAAAAGCCGCCATTTTGAAAAAAAGTGGGTTTTTTGTCAACTCATGACATATAGCTTTCACCAATGGAGCAATGTGTTTTTCTGAGTAAGTTAATGATGCTGATCGCTATGCTAGCACTTCTAGCCATGTTAGCATAGTTAGCATAATTAGCATCTTGAGGAATGTGTTTTTCTGAGTCGGTTGATGATGCTGATCGCTATGCTAGCGCTTTTAGCCATATTAGCATAGCTAGCATAGTTAGCATAATTAGCATTTTAAGTAATGTGTTTTTCTGAGAGAGTTAATGATGCTGATCGCAATGCTAGCACTTTTAGCCACGTTAGCACAGTTAGCATAATTAGCATTTTAGGTAATGTGTTTTTCTGAATCGGTTGATGATGCTGATCGCTATGCTAGCACTTTTAGCCACATTAGCATAGCTAGCATAGTTAGCATAATTAGCATTTTAAGTAATGTGTTTTTCTGGGAGAGTTAATGATGCTGATCACAATGCTAGCACTTTTAGCTACATTAGCATAGCTAGCATAGTTAGCATAATTAGCATTTTAGGTAATGTGTTTTTCTGAGCGAGTTGATGATATTGGTCGAAATGGTAGCACTTTTAGCCACATTAGCATGGTTAGCATCGTTAGCATAATTAGCATTTGCAGCTTTGACTAGCCTTAATCAAAGGTGGGCGGTGAGGGCGCCGGTGGTGCGTAGAGTTGGGCGTGGAAGGCGGGTTGCGTCTGCGGGCCATACAACGCCGCTTGCGGCTTTAATTGAAGTTACAACTTTTTCTGAGATATACAAATGTATGTGTGAGGGAAATAACTGAAATAAATTGAATACCCTAATTTAAAGGTTGATGAGTGTCCCCGCTGTCATGAGACAGTTAAGACTCTTACTCCTGTTCTTTATCCCATCCAAGTTAACGAAGCTTGGAGTGCCCTTGGGATAGATTTGATTGGTCCCCTTCCTACCATCGCAAAGGGCAGAAGGTAGCACTAAATTTCTTGGTGTGCCTGCATTTATAAATTCATCCAAAGTTAATAATGTGCAGATTTTGGATTTTTTTTTTAAATCAAGAGAAACTAACTAAATCCTATGTTGCAGCCCCAGATCTTTTTACAAGGGGTTTGTGGCAAAATCTCTCTATACCAAAACTGCAACGGAAGTGTCAGGAAAAATTGTGAATATATTACCTGACTTTGGACTTGTAGAGAGGATCATTACTGATCAAGGGCAGGAATTTGTAAATGAGGTATAGCTACCTATTTGAAAACATTGCATTAGTGAAATCGAATATTTGTAATAAATTGTTCTTTATTTGTCAAGGCATAATCTAATGCTTTTGAGGCTTTGGGTGTGAAACATTGCATTACATCAGCCTACCATCCCCAGGCGAATGGACAGGATGAGCGCACCAATCAGAACAAAAAGACTGTGCTTGCCAAATACTGTGGGGAGGATGAAAATGACTGGGACATCTATCTAAGGGGAATATTGGCAGGCATCAACACAGCTAAACAAGTAACATTGTATAAAAATGTTCACCAAGACAGAAAAACTTAACCAGAGATCAACAGGTTTTCTCTCTCCATAGATAACATTACTCCTCATATCCTTAATATACATATAATATACATATATATAAAAATATATATATATATAACAACAGATATATATATACATACGTGATATAATATATATATATATATATATATATAAATATACACTAATAGATATATATATATACAAGTGTATATACATATATATATATATATATATATATACATACATATAATATATATATAAATAGATAGATGGAATATATTATATAAATATATACATACATGTATTACAGTAAGATATACATGTAAATGTATATAAAAAAAAAACGCCCCTCTCACCCTCCGCGGGTGGTTTCTCCTCCAAGCTCGGGTCCTCTACCAGAGGCCTGGGAGCTTGAGGGTCCTGCGCAGTATCTTAGCTGTTCCTAGCACTGCGCTTTTCTGGACTGAGAGGTCTGAGGTCTTTCCAGGTATCTGTTGTAGCCACTCCTCAAGCTTGGGGGTTACTGCCCCGAGTGCTCCTAATTACCACAGGCACCACTGTCACCTTCACTTTCCAGGCTTTCTCCAGTTCTTCTCTGAGTCCCTGGTATTTCTCCAGTTTCTCATGTTCCCTTCTTCCTGATGTTCCCATCGCTTGGCACTGCTACATCCACCACAACGGCTTTCTTCTGTTCTTTATCCACCACTACGATGTCTGGTTGGTTCGCCATTACCATCCTATCAGTCTGGATCTGGAAGTCCCACAGGATCTTTGCCCTCTCATTCTCTACCACCTTCGGAGGTGTTTCCCATTTTGACCTTGGGGTTTCCAGTCCATATTCTGCACACATGTTCCTGTATATGATTCCAGCCACTTGATTGTGGCGCTCCATGTATGCTTTACCTGCCAGCATCTTACACCCTGCAGTTATGTGCTGGATTGTTTCAGGCGCCTCTTTGCACAGCCTACACCTTGGGTCTTGTCTGGTGTGGTAGATCTGAGCCTCTATCGCTCTGGTGCTCAGGGCTTGTTCCTGAGCTGCCAGGATGAGCGCTTCAGTGCTGTCTTGTAGGCCAGCCCTTTCTAGCCATTGGTAGGACTTCTTGATATCAGCCACTTCAGTTATGGTCCGGTGGTACATCCCATGGAGGGGTTTGTCCTCCCATGAGGATCTGTCCTCCAGCACTGTATCCTCTACTCTACATTGCCTGAGACATTCACTGAGCACACTGTCAGTTGGGGCCTTCAGTTTGATGTACTCATGCATCTTGGATGTTTCATCCTAGGATAGTGGCTTCTACGCTCACTAGTCCTCGGCCTCCTTCTTTGCGGTTAGCATACAGTCTCAGAGTGCTGGATTTGGGATGGAACCCTCCATGCATGGTGAGGAGCTTTCGTGTTTTAACATCCATGGTCTGTATCTCTTCCTTTGGCCATCTTATTATTCCTGCAGGGTATCTGATAACTGGCAGTGCATAGCTGTTTATTGCCCGGGTCTTGTTCTTGCCATTGAGCTGGCTTCTCAGGACTTGCCTTACTCGTTGGAGGTACTTAGCTGTTGCAGCTTTCCTTGTTGCCTGCTCCAGGTTGCCATTTGCCTGGGGAATTCCAAGGTACTTGTAACTGTCCTCAATGTCTGCTATTGTTCCTTCTGGTAGTGAGACCCCCCCTGTGTGGACTACCTTGCCTCTCTTTGTCACCATCCGGCTGCATCTCTCGAGCCCGAATGAATCCCAATGTCATTACTGTAGATCCTGGTGATGTGGATCAGGGAGTCAATGTCACGCTCGTTCTTAGCATATAGCTTGATGTCATCCATGTAGAGGAGGTGACTGATGTTGGCCCCATTTCTGAGTCGGTATCCATAGCCAGTCTTGTTGATTATTTGGCTCAGGGGGTTCAGACCTATGCAGAACAGCAGTGGGGACAGAGCATCACCTTGGTATATCCCACATTTGATGGACACTTGTGCAAGTGGTTTCCCATTGGCTTCAAGGGTGGTTTTCCACAGCTTCATTGAGTTTCTTATGAAGGCTCTTAGAGTCCTGTTGATGTTGTACAGCTCCAAGCATTCAGTGATCCACATGTGTAGTATTGAGTCATAGGCCTTCTTGTAATCAATCCAGGCTGTGCACAGGTTGGTGTGTCGTGACTTGCAGTCTTGGGCGACTGTTCTGTCGACCAGGAGTTGGTGTTTGGCTCCTCTGGAGTCTCTACCAATGCCCTTCTGTGTGTTACTTATGAATTGATCCATGTGCCTATTTATCTTGGTTGCAATGATGCCTGACATGAGCTTCCATGTTGTGGAGAGACAGGTTATTGGCCGGTAGTTGGATGGGACTGCACCCTTTGAGGGATCCTTCTGGATCAGGATCGTTCGCCCTTCCGTTAGCCATTCGGGGTGAGTCCCATCTCTTAGCAGCTGGTTCATTTGTGCTGCCAGGCGCTCATGGAGTGTGGTAAGCTTCTTTAGCCAGTAGGCATGTATCATGTCAGGGCCCGGTGCTGTCCAGTTCTTCATACCTGAGACTCTTTCTTGGATGTCTGCCACTGTGATGGTTACTGAATTCTGTTCAGGGAGGTTGCTGTGTTCTTTTCTCAGAGAGACCAGCCACTGGGCATTGCTGTTATGTGCTGTCTCTTTCTCCCATATACTTTTCCAGTACTGTTCAGTTTCTAGCCTTGGTGGGTCTGCTCAGCTGTTTTGACCCTGCCACTGAGCGTACACTTTCGCTGGTTGAGTTGCGAAGAGCCTGTTTATTCGTCTGGCTTCATTGTCTCGTGTACCTCTTTAGGCGGCTGCTCAAGGCTAGGAGCCTTTGTTTGGCAGTTTCCAGGGCTTCAGGTATGGGCATCTGGCTGTATCTCTTCGGTACTTGCTTTCTCATTGTACCTCTTTGAGCCTCTGTCAGCTTACTCACATCCTTCCGAGTTGCCTTGATTTTGGCCTCTAACCATTGCTTCCATGGTGGGTATTGTTTTCTCCCATGGTTACTCTTATAGCCAAGCATCTCAAGGATCACTGCTGCTGAAGTGTAAACCAGTTCATTGGTTTCTGTGATGGTTGTGGTAAGAATTGCCCTCAATGCTTCATTCACAGTTTCCAGTAGACAATCAGGCAGTACATCACTTAACCGTTGTAGCTGGTGTCGGGGTTGCCTAGTGTTCATTGTAGACATTATCTTGTTTTTCAGGTCAGTTGCTGCCTTGCTCCTAAGCGTAATTGTGGTTGTTGGGGCTGTGTACCCAATCTCAGGGTGTGAGTGTGGTATAACCTCCTCTCTGACCTGTTGATCTGGCACTCCCGTGGTATTGCCATTGTATTGTATCACTTCAATCTCAAGCTGTGATAGGAGTTGGCATTTGTGGATATTCGAGCATTGGGCTACCAGTTGTTTGGCAGTTAGCCTTGATTGTGGATTTCGAAGCGTCCATTCATTCCACATTCTCTGCATGTACCCCCTCTGGGTTGGATTACTTGAGTAGTAGCATTCTAACAGATCCTTGTTCTCGTCCTTGTTCTCTAGTCCATTTCCGTCTTATTTATATATATATATATATATATATATATATATATATATATATATATATATATATATATATATATATATATATTATGTGTGTGTGTGTGTATAATATATATATATATATATATATGTATATAAATATATATATATATATATGTATACATACATAAGTATATATATATATATATATATATATATATATATATATATATATATATATATATATATATATATATATATATATACACACATACATAGGTATATTATATAGTATATATGTGTGTATTTATATGTATATATACATGTATATGTATTATATATTTATATATATGTGTGTATATGTATATATATATATATATATATATATATGTATATGTATATATGTACATACACGTATATACACATATGTACATCCACGTATATACACATATGTACATCCACGTATATACACATATGTACATACACGTATGTACACATATGTACATACACGTATGTACACATATATGTATATACACGTATATACACATATATGTATATACACGTATATGCTGAAAGACTTGGCTGTAGGTCAGACATGGATCATATATTAATCAACTAATTAAATGTATAGGAACCTGAAGGCACCAACTCACATGTGGAGGACAAAGCTTTAGCATCGACTCCCTGCGGTGAAAGTTCCTGCCATCTATGGAGGACCACATATGGAGCAGAGACCAGATACTGTGATTCCAAATATGGACTGAAGGAAGTGGGCAGGCCTATCTGCTGGCCAATCCGAGCGTCCAGAGGAGGAGTTTGGCGGCCATATTGTTTTCCGGATGAGGGGGCTGAATCCACAGGTTTAAAACAGCTGGACAAAGAGACTTCCTTTGTCTCTCTCAACAGGCTGGCAAGGTAAGTCGCCAGTAACTAGGTGCTTTGCCAGCTCTGGAAACTTCTGAGAACCCGGACGTCCGTTTTGCTTTTTGTTTTACTATGTTTTAGAAATATTGTCAGGGAAATAAATTTTGTTTATCTTTTATCCGAACGAATCCAGTAGTTTTCTTGATTTAAACTTTTTGAACACGGAAAGGAAATATCTACAAAGCGAATAGATATTTTTTCTTCACTATATACATACATATACATCATTTGTTGTTGTTAAACAAGAGAAAGAGTCAGCCTTAAAAGCTCAAACTTAAATTAAAAATGCATAGTTGCAGAACTTGTAAATAAATAAAAAATGTACAAAGAAATTTTCAAAATAAATTCTAAACATTTAAAAGTTTTTTGATTTGAAATGTTTATTTTGGGGCGGCCGTGGTGCAGCGGTAGGGCGGTCGAATTCATGATCGTCAAGATTGCAGTTGAATTCCCGCCTGCATGCCCATGTGTGAAGTGTCCTGGAGCAAGACACTGAACCCCACTTGCCTCTGGTGAGGAGGGTTGGCGCCAGTGTCGGCAAGGAGCCGCCGCCAGTGTGTGAATGTGTGTGTGCATGGGTGAATGGGACTGTGACTGTAAAGCGCTTCGGGCCTTCGTAAGAAGGTAGAAAGCGCTATATAAGTATAAGTATAAGTATACGCCATTTCAAGCAATCAAGTAGAAACAATACACAAAAGCAATATAATCGTCAGTTATACATTCATATAGTAACTTATCAAACTTAGGATAATTAGACATATTAATAAATATTGCTTGAAAGGGAGTGGAAGGAAGCGAACTTATATAATCCCACCCCGTTATACTATAACCATTTTATTACATGATTTATCAATATCCGGTTCCTAGCTTTTATCAGACCAAATTAAGTATCATAAAGTATCATAAAGTATCAATAAAGCACATGACAAGGATGAATTACTTAATTATTATGTAAAAATAACTATTTTAGAAATAAACATGACAAATGCAGATCAGTCATCTAAAATATATGCAGATTGTGTTATTTTAAGTCATTCATATGATTAAAAAATAATACAATATCAGTAAAATACACAACACTGTTTCAGAGATTTTCATAGCAAAATTTCATCAAGTATCAAAAGTTAAAAACGTACAAAATTATGCTACATTAGGAAAGATTTTTGAATCAATTTCTCAATTTCTTTTGGAGCAAGTGAAGTAATATCATTAAACATCGATCAATGTAACCATTTTCAGTAATTGATTAATCATTTGTTTTACTTTCTTATATCTATCTATCTATCTATCTATCTATCTATCTATCTATCTATCTATCTATCTATCTATCTATCTATCTCTATATCTAGCTATCTATCTATATATTTTTTTTTTTAATATAGTAAAGTAATGCTGTAAGGGAAAAATAGAAGGGTCCATAATCTGTCGATTGTCCAAGGTTGGTATTTCTTCTGCTGCTGAAAAAACAGATGTCCTTCTGGGTTCAAAACAGTTTCTAGTCTCTTCCTTGTTATGTCTGCAGACATTAGATTCAGGTCCATATCCTTCTTCAGCTGATATCAGCTCGGTGAAAGTTGAGGTCAAGTTGTCTGCAGGTCAGAACTCACTGCTGTTGATTCAGGTGACGTCAGACAGATGGAGAAAGTGATGAGTCCACGTGTCATATTTCTTGAAATTATTTGGTTCTTTGGTTTATTACTCCATGTTGTTTCAGACAACCGTAAACAAGCACTTCTCAAAGTCTTTCATGGTGTTCACAACCAGAACCTTGGACCGGTCCGGTGGACCGAGTGGTTTGACGTAAATCCTGCAGCCTTTAACCCAAGTGTTCTCAATCTGCTTCTGCTTCCTGAGAAGCCGTGCATGTTTGGAGATTTCCTTCTGGTCAGATGGTCATTCAGATAAACAGCCGATCCTTTGAGGTTTTTACGCTGATTCATCAGAGCTAGCTTGTATTTGTGATTCACAAACCTGATGAGGATCGCTGGTTTATCCGTCTCCTTTCTCCTGGGGAGCAGGTGGCAGGTCTCGATGGTATTGAGATCCAGGGAAATCCCTTTAGATGTGAGAAATGAATGTATTTGCTGATTTAGAGACTCTTCACCGCTCGCCGTGTGGCCGGCCCTGCTAGCTGCGCCAGAGCTAGCATTAGCAGTGCTAGCTCCTGCGTTCAGCTTCGTTCGAGGCTTGATTGGTACTCCAGTGAGAATGACACTATTTCATCCTTACTTGCTGTTCCACATCGTCCAGTCGTTTCTCCAGAATGTCGACCCGGTTTTCTCGTTGCTCGTTTTGAGCCCGAAATCTTCGGAACTCTTCCATCATCTCCCACAGTGGCGTTAGCTTAGCCGACACCTGATCCATAAAAGATCTAAGCGTTTCTTGAATATCATCAAGGGTCTTTTTGAGATCGTCATATTCCTGGTTTTTCTTAGGGGCCATGGTCAGCTCTCTTTTTGGAGAAAATCAACGTATTAAGTCATTTGAAGATAGTTGTATCCGCAGAGAGCTGCGACCACGCGTCTCGCCGTGACCCGGAACCGGAAGCCAGTTATGAGCCAGTTTTAGATCTCTTTGACGTGTAATAATTTTATTTTGAGAAGCCCAAAAGTAAGTCAATAATAACTCAAAAATAATAATAAATCAATAAGTCTATAATAAGATAAGATAAAGCTTTATTGTCATTGTGCAGTCACACTTGGTACAACAGTACAACAAAATTGCAAAACTGTCCCACATTGGTGCAAACAGAAAGAAGACAGCAACATAACAATAATAAGCAGCTTACAATTATCTTTCATACAAAAAAGTATCTAAAAAAAAGATATATATGTATATGTATACATATATATATATGTATGTGTACACAAGTATTTATACCAATATAGCACACGCTGTCTGAATCTACAGTTCAAAAAACGTGTCCACTAGAAATTTCCCAGAAGTCTCTACGAAAAACCAGTGTGGATCGATGCTCACTCGATTGGCGAATATTTTCCAGAATGCACTGCGTTCAAACCAGAATGCATTGCGTCTGACCCACAATACATTGCGTTTGATGGATCTGAAAATGGCGGACGGTGGCGCGAAGAAAATGACTTATAAATGTAAGTATTTAAAGAAGTAGCAAGTATCTGTTGTCAAATAAATTTGTATATATATTATATGACATGTTTAATATGTTATATTCCTCAATTGACATTATTTTGAAGCTAATCGATTTCGGTAATGCTAAAGCTAACGCTAACTTACGTCGAAGGCTAAAAACAAACACAGGAGGTAGTAGTACATCCAAAAAGGATGAGTTCTAACCACAGTTATTAGTTATAAACGCGTTTTTCAATTTTATTTTTTTACATATGTAGGGACAGACGAGGATGTGGAGAGATTGATCCGCCTGCGGATGGAGAAGGAGAGCCTTTTTTCAGGCAAAAGATTCGCCTCAGCTGCCGGATGGGAGTAAGATACAGCTCAGATTTTTATTCATTTACCATTAAAGTGTTAATTGTTGTCATTTGGGGTAAAGGTTTTTGTTGTTACCTTGTATTTAGAGCAGTGATACAGGAATTGGGGCTGACAGAATTTATTAGTCCAGCCAGAGCAGCAAAAAAATGGGAGAACCTAAAGAAAACATACAAGGTTTGTGAAGAAATAAAGACCTAGAAATGTCTGTGTAAATTTAATTAAGATATTTTTTCACAAGTGTCCTTTTGGTATTTCAAGGAACTTATAAGGCCTCCCACCGTCAGTGGTACTGAGGCAGGGGAAGCTTCAGCATCATCATGGAAGTGGTTCTCCTTGATGCAGGAGGCAATAGGCAGCAGGGCATCTGTTAGGCCTCATTGCATCATGCTAGGAGAACCCTTCCACATCCTCTGGTGCATCTTCTGCCTCAGTCCAACAACAGCAGGAGCAGACAGGGGAAGATGAGGAGGAGGAGGAGGAGGAGCGGCGGCCACCGCCAGCTAAGAGGCCACGGCGGGGCAGCCTTTTCCAAATTTTAGAAAAGGCAGAGAGCAGAGATGAGGAAAGGGCCAGAAGAGATGAGGAAAGGGCCAGAAGAGATGAGGAAAGGGCCAGAAGAGAGGAAGAGAGATAAGAAAGTCTCTTACTTATTCTGGAAAAGATCGTTGAAAAAACTTAATGTTGTTTTGTATTGTTCCAATATGTTTAATAAATTCATTTACAGAAATGAATTATTAATATGTATTATTTAAACCTAAGCCATTTTAAACAATCTCAAAAACATTAACAATCTCATAAACATCAAGGGTAACTATTTACAATTTCATCTTATATTTAACCCATTTTTTTTATACATCTTAACAATAATCATGGTCTTCTAGAGCCATTTGTGACCCAGTTGGAGCTGACAGGAAATCAGAGATTTGTCCTCGCAGACGGATGCCTCTCTGCTCGTCCTGCTGGTTCCTGGCGTTGTCCTGCTGTGGCTCAACTGTGGGCTCCAACCAGTCCCCTTCACTGATGCACATATTGTGCAGGATGGCGATGCAGGCAATAATTTTCACAGCAAATTTTGTTTTAACTTCCAACCCCGCCAGAAATATGGCTCTCCACCTGGTCTTCATCATGACATAGGCTCTCTCCACCACAGAGCGTGCCTTGGCGTGGTGCCAGTTGTATCGGGCCTCAACTGCATTTCTCAGGGGTTCCCTGTAGGGTGTCAGCAGCGTGATGGGTTGAGCAATGCAGGGATACCCACCATCACCTAAAAGGCATGTATCCTTCAGGTGGGTATGTTTTATTGGTGTAAATTGGGCTGTTGCGCAGAACCCGTGAATCATGGACTGATCCTGGATAACCAACAAAAATGTCTACAAATTTGGCATTGGAGTCATAAACAGCCTGCATCTGAATTGAATAGAAAAGCTTCCTGTTAAAATAAGAAGCTGGATCTTCTTTTGGGGCCTTGATTCTTATGTGGCAGCCATCAATGCTCCCCACGACCTTTTGGAAGGCAGCAGACCCAGCGAGCTGCTCAAAACCAGAGGTGACTAATGGCAGTTCATTACTACTGGGAAGCCGGATGACCCTGCGCATCAGCTGGAGGATGCGGTCTGCCGTCCTGTGGACAACGTCACTCACAGTGGACCGTGGCATATCAAAGGCCCTGGCTACCACACTGTAAGATGTGCCATACCCCACCCAGAAAAGGAACACCAGGACCTCAGTCTCCTGTGCCCACCCCTGATTGTGAGGAACCCGAAACTGCTCCACCAGATGCTTGATGGTCCTGCTGGTCAACCGGAAATCCTGTCTTGTGTCAGACTGACCATCAGCATAGTTGGCCAGGACGGGCACCTTTATGTTGGGAAGGCAGTAGATACACGGAAGACCCTGTAAAATAGAACATTATTTCATTTTGTAAATTAAATCTCAGTTTTGGAATGTTTGTATTTAATCTGATGTCTTAAATTTAGTTTATAAAGTGTTTTTGAATGCTGGAAAATCTAATGTTTTTTTTGGCTGGGTTTTCATATTATTTTTTAAAAATGAAAGCATTTTTGTATAAAACCAGTGTGCTGTAAAACTTTTTTCTAAATAAACTGCTATAGAATACTTTGTGTTGAAGGCTGATATGGTTTGACTCTGAAGAAAAAACACAACTTTCTCTGTAGATGGCGTACCCCCAAATGCTAAAGTTTAGCTCACCAGTTGTTCATGTCTGGCTAGGGCAGCCAGAGGAAACCTTGTGAATATGAGGCGTCTGCTTCTCCTTGCCGCTGTGAGATGCCAGGTTCTCCTCCTTGCCGCCCTGTGTAGCAGATCAGCTCGTTTTTGGACTGATCTCACAAAAAACAATCAAATTATTATAACAGGAAAACGACCATATTGATATTCGCCATTTTCAGAAAGTGGAACAGAAAGAAATGCCTCCTCGCACGAGACAGTAAAGAGTTGAGCGGCGCGATAATAAATATAAACATTGCCGTGGACTAGTAAACTTGCCACTTTATTTCTGAACAAATACATTAAATCCACACCTATGTGTTTGTAATTTTATTATTTATAAATCAGTCCAATTTTACATCATCAGAACACAGCAGATTCATAAATAGTCTTCCTAAAATGTTTTATATATATTTTTTTTACTTTGAAAAATTGGTTTTGTCCTAATCTGTTAAAGTGTAACTAGTTCACCTCCAGACCAGGTGGTGGCGGTAATGCGCCACTTTGTTTTCATGCTGAGCGCTCATGAAAAACACCCGAAAGAGAAAAGTAGTGAGCATGGGTGTCTGAATTGCTTTGAAAATTCAGAGAACTATATAGTGCCGTGCTATATAGGGTTTTAGTAGTTAGGGGTTAGGGCAGTAATTCGGACACAGCCTCCGTCTTCGGTGGAGAAGCTCCCGGTGATTCTTCGGGACAGCTCCGCTTGCTGGGGGCGGCTGACTTGCCTGACTGAGGGGTTTTTCCCATGACAAAGTGTTCGTACTTCTCGTCGATGTAGCGCGTCAGGCTATCCAGGTCCTCGTCCTCACTGCTCTCCAGCTGTCTTTTTAATTTAAAGACAGGACTGATGGTTGGACAGAAAATTAATTTCAATAGAGAATAACTTAATCAATGCAATAAGTGTACGGAAAAGAACTATATAAAACTTATAAGAAATTAACATGACCTGCATTATGTTTCACATATATGTGCATCTTCTAAGACGTATAAGTCTTTTATATGATAAACTCCTGAAAGTGGCCTATTTCTGGTTCTGCTCATACATGACATTAACCAGAAATATGTATGTATCATGTAAAAATAGTCTATTTGAAATAGAAGAAATATGAAAGGCAACTATGTTTTCTATACATGTGTCATATAATAGTTTTTTTCTTACATGTTCTTTTCCCAAAAATATACTTTTCATATATGAAAATAAAACATTAAATGTAAGTTATCTGCAAGTAAAATGTATATCCCTGATGGGGAAATTATACTTTCTTTATATGTTGTTTTTACTTTTATTATGTCATCTAATTAAAATGACTAACCTAGTATAAAAAACATATATACATATGTATCATTACATACAAGTCTTTTGTATGTTAATGGTATATAACATCATAGTAAAATATATTTTCCTTGCAATTTTTCTACAAGAATGTTTGTTAAACTATAAAAAACTGTTGTAGCATTGTATAAAACAACATACTTTTTATGTATTGAAGGAATTTATATTTTTGTGGTTTTATTTCTCTTAGGTTTTTCTGTCTTATCTTTTATTTCAGCGAAGGTTGTTTTCAGATGTAAGTCTGTGGGGCTCCCAGGCCTTTGAATGTCAAAGGGACATCTTGTCTCTTTTCACTGTAGCTCCAGAACTCACCCCCTGCAGAGACACCTGGATTTTCCTAAGGCCAGTTGAAGGCTTCCTTTCTGAAGGAGGGGGCTGCAGCCACGCATCAAAACCGCTGATCAGGGGGATGCTCTGTGTCTCTCTCTCTCTCGCTCATCAGACTGGCAAGCTAAGTCACTGTTAACTGGTGCGTTGCCATCTCTGTGAAAATTCTAGGGGACCCGGGCGCTCGTTACAATTCGTTATAATTTTGGTTTTACTATGCTTTAGAAATATTGTTAGGGAAATAAATTTGTTTTATCTTTTATCCGAACGAATCCGTGGTTTTCTTGTTTTCTAATTTTTGAACACGTAAAGAAAATATCTACAAAAGCGACTAGATATTTTCTCCTTCAGTATGTATGAGTATAATGCAGTGATGAAAGTCAGGCAAGGAAAAAATCCCTGAACTTTTTTTTAGCGATATGGCGCGCGCGGAGAAAAAGTTTTGAAAAATACATGGTCTTAGATGCATTCTGGGAGCTAGTTATTTACTTCTTAATCAAGAAACTAAGACTAATTGGAGCATCATGTCACAGTGGAGGGGTGGCTCGGGAGCCGGTAGGAACCAGTAGCAGAGCGGAGGCACGAGGATCAGAGTCTAATGGATTTTAATGAACAAAAACCAAACACAAAGCGCTGCAGAGCAGGATCTCAGAACAAAACTAAACTCACTTGATGTGGCGAGGAACATGAAACAAGGAACGTGGCAAGATACAGCAAGACATGAAACACCATGACAAGACTAATGAACCAGCACAGGAGGGAGGAAAAGACAAGACTTAAATACAGACAGGGAAGACAAGACACAGGTGAACACGATCAGGGCAGATGGGGACCAAAGGAAGTAAAACTCAAGAAACAAGACAAGACAGGAAACCTTTCAAAATAAAACAGGAAACAGAACCAAGACAGAACAAGAACTAAAGCAAACACCAAGACAGAACACTCAAACCATGACACATCATGATTTGTCATTCAAACCCCTAGTTTGACTTACCATTAAGGACTTGCTGGTCTTAAAAAATAATTTGGATAATTGCAAAAAGTAACACAATCCTACAATCTAAGCTTTTCCTTAAAACTGCAAAACATACAATTGCTAAAATATAGTAACATCAAAGCCCCAAATGGCAAAAAGAACACCAGTAACTATGATATTCTATGAAAATACCTCATTTGTACATGATTTCCGCTTTAGAAATGACAGATGTACAACATCTACTTGAACTGTTTTCTCAAACTATAATTACATCCAAATATGGGATCTGCTTTAAACTTTCTTTCTATAACATAAATAATATATCAATTCTTAAACACAAATACTTAGTAATCTGAGCAAAACTGAACTAAATCATGGTAATTAGGAAATACAAATAGATTGAGAAATGTATTCAAAATAAGAAAACTGCTTACATGCATTTCTTTATTGAACTATAGAAAAGCAATGAACTGTACATGAACTGTACACTGTACACAGAGGCCAGTTTACACTTTTCGCGGTTTCTTTGAAACTGGTGCTTTTCTTTCAGACTGGCTGAGGATTTTCCTCTTTATCTGTTTGGCCTTCTGGTGGACATTGTTCACTTGTTTTTTTGTGTGTGGATTTACTAGACTCCACCCCCATTGCTCTTCTCCTTTCTTCTTGCTCTTCTTGTCTCTTTGCCATTTTTCTCTTGTATCGTCCGTGAGCTGTCTGAAGGTAGTGGCACTGGATTCTGTCCACAGGGGACTTCCGTTTGTCCTGCCGATGGTACACATCCAGCGCCGAAGCATTCTTTGACTTTAAACTGTACCTCACCTGCATATATGCATGATAGGTCTCAACATGTAATCTGTTTGACTTTTTGTCGACAATGTCATTGAGACCACTGAATGAGGACTCAATTTTGGGTCCTGTGAAAATGCTAAGAGCAGCCTTAACAACTTTGGAGAGATATGGATACTGCCCTTTCTTCATCACCTGCCACCACCAGTGATCTAAACGAAATGTGTCTCCAACTGGGGTCAGGTCGTTAGCCACATTGATCCTTGAACATTCCAAATGGATTGTAATCCTCTTCTTTTATCACTGTAGGAAAGTTCAACTTAAGTCGCTGCATTGCTTTGCAAGCACTGTCATTCCCCAGAACACGGGGATCCAGAGCTGAGAGCCTGCGCAGTAAACTGTTGGCACTCGGAAATTTCCTGAGGAGCATCTCTCCTGCAGACTGGTAAGCCTCTAATGCTTTATTCCTGAACTGTTCAGGAAAAGTAACTCTAGAAGATCCTGGAACACTGACAGGAAGCGTTGACAACATTTCCATGCCTGGACCAACTTTTTCCTCAATTTTGTTCAGAAGCTTTTCAGTTTCAGATCCTACATAAATGTCTTTTGTAGGTCTTATAATGGAGGTGTCATGCAGATCAAGCTTCTTCAGATCTGAGCTTTTCATTTTCTTCACTTTGTCTCGCTTTACAAAGCAAGCCAAGAAGGTGTCTGTGAGATTCCTCAGCTCATCGTGGAGAGTATGCACCATTGGCTCTGCTTTTTGAAAGATGAGGACAAAAGACTTAAAGATGGGAAGACATTCCATGTAGAATGATAGATGAACGTCAGTCTTATCACGCTGGTAGAACAAACGTTCTACAATCCTTTCCTTCAGATGTTGATCCTTTAACAGAAAGTTTAATTAAGTTTGTAAATTTCATGATTGCCTAAAGGTTTTATGAAATAAACCAAAATCTACTCTAGTTCACTGGTGGAGTATTTTGAAACATCTTAGGGTTAACTTATATTAACTGCCCAAAGGAAAAAATATCAGCTGTCCTGAAAAAACCCCCATAAAATTTACACTTATACAATACCTTTTAGCTTAAACTGCCGTTGTATTTCCTTAATGCTTTTCTTGGATCGGTCTGTGCATTTCTCCAGCAGATTGTCTACAACTTCTTCGTAGGCACCCTGTAATATGCAAATGTATGGATAAATGTTTTGTTCTACTGTGTTGGATCAACTTCTAAAGATCAAATTATACTAACCATGCTCATGCATTAATTCCTTTCTCATGCTTCTCTGTTTACAGGCAATCAGTCTGTGTTAGTTCTAATACTTGCATACTGAACCATTTTAGTTTTAGAGAGATACACTATTTGGTTCATCATTGAAGAAAAAGTGACTAATAAATTTGTATGTAATCTTTTAGATCTATTCCTAAATATCTAGTTACTTTATATCTTTCCATGCCATCATTCCATCATGTTGCACTAACATTCAAATTATTCTGTAAAAATTATATACATTAACCAACTTGAAATTAGTAACATAAAATTCATACGTTTAAAGTGATTCATGCATGTAATCATTCTTATGAATAGTAATTCAAATAATTAATTTCAGGTAACATTAATCCAGCAACAATGACATCAACAATTTCAACTATTGTAAAAATCTGATTAAGTTTATAATAACTTTTAATGGCAACAAGAACAGACAAATAATTTCAACAGTAACAATGTAAACACAAAAAATCATGATCATAATATTGCTCACCTGAAGGTCTTTGGACACAAAGGGATAATACAAGACAGTGACAACAGGCATAAGGTCCACAATGACAGCACAGGTGTCAAACACTGACAGCCACCTATGGGGCACTCTTTGTAGAGGTGTCCTGAAATGTGAGAGATAATCAAAATAAGTGATCAAATAAGAAACAGATAATCAAATAAAGTATTTAATATGCCTGACACAAACTTTTCAACTTTTCAGGATATATTTTTTCAGATTCAGGACAAAGTCTAATAGAGTAATTGATTAAGATTTAAAGAAGTCAAACTTATTCAAGTCTTTAATCAATTTATTGTTCTATTTTTTATCTTTACCTGTAATGAATATCCAAGATTGAGGAGATGTCTTGTGCATATTCTCGCACATCTGGGCCAAACTTGAATTCTGTGTAGATATCATCACACAAGCGCTCCACTTCTCTCCCAAAGGGTGCACAAAATTTTTTAACAATGTTGTGCACATGATGACACACATCTCCATCGATGTCTAGAAGATGGGGTGCAAGGCTACGAAGCTGGGTTTCAAAACCTGATATTTTGCCTCTCATGTAGTTTGCTGAATCTGAGAGGCTTGATATCAAGTTTGCGAGAGGGATGTTCTCTTCAGTGAACTTTTTGGTGACGACATCAGTCACTATTTTGGCTGTGGCACGTTTAATGGGTGCCGACAGGAGTGGCTCTGTGACAGACTCCCCTTTAGACTCATCAAAGAAACACACAAGCACACTGAAAACCTTTTCATTTGCCGTGCTTGTGCATTCATCAGAGTTAATAGAGAAAAAGGTAACAGTTAACTTCTTAACGAGTGTGTCGTGTAAGGCCTGACCAAGGCCCTCCCGCAACTTGTATGAGGCTGTTGTTCTTTCCATATGCAGTGTGCTCAGGACTTGACTATCCCTAGCCATTTCCTTAGCATAGGAGATCAGGCGAGGTACTAGTCTTAGTGGTAAACCCTGCTCTGCCAGAAACGCCAGCGTCCTGCCTTCAGCATGGGATCTTCTGTCTACCATGCTAACTTCTGGGGGTTCCTCTGCAGACTTGGCACACCTGACATCATCATGCTTTACATTTGACGCAGCACCATAAGGGAAGTGGCACTCTGATTGAGAAGTGCTTGGAGACATGAAGGATGACGGCAACTTGGTCTGATTCTGCTGTGCTGCTCGCTTTTTTTTGTGAGACCCACTGTCTGCATGCTCATGGAGCCTCTTCTTGCCACTGGATCCATAGTTGACAACACATTTACACAAAGTACACCAAGCATGACCTATAAAAAGTAAATAAATGTATTTTAATAAAATGCACTACTAGTAAATTTTATTTTCATCTGCATCTTTGAGCAGTGAGCTTTTGATCAATGTGGTCAATGGGGCACTGATCAAAAGAAATAAAGAAGAAGATCCCAGACCAGATTTAACAAACTACTA
The DNA here is from genome assembly GCA_023969325.1 of Oryzias curvinotus. Classification (NCBI taxonomy): domain Eukaryota; kingdom Metazoa; phylum Chordata; class Actinopteri; order Beloniformes; family Adrianichthyidae; genus Oryzias; species Oryzias curvinotus. Next base: position 39,783,206 of record CM043708.1, on the reverse strand, counting down.
CAAATGGTACATAAACCATTCACAGCCTTGACATAAATTTCAAATAATGTATAAGCATGTCTTATACCATGGTCTGGTTGAATACTCGATTCTGATCGGCTGCTGGATGTGCATTAAAACTTAACAACCGCACGGGGAAAAAAGAAGTTCCAGTCACCTAGCTTAAATTATTGTATCACTGCGCCGGCTTTTTGAAATAACCTTTTGCTTCATCATTTGGACAAAAACAAGCAGAAAGAGTAGAACTTTTTCTCTGATCTGATGCTTTATTCAACCCATCTAGATGATCAGCATATATATATATATATATATATATATATATATATATATATATACATCACAGAATCTGACTGCAGTGGTGGTGCTGCGCCACGGACTATATGTTATGCGGCGTGATAACATTTTGTGAGAAAAGCGATCCAAATCGCGAAAAAAACATTTAAGGACTAAAAACTGGTTAATATGTATTGCTTTTGTAAGTGACCATGGTATAAGCGGGTTAATGGCCTTCGAAGTGTGCGATTATTACTTTATAACGCACTTCGCGATAGCAACCGTCCAACGCAAAAAAGTAATAATGCACACTTCGAAGGCCATTAACCCGCACTTAATCCCTGCATAATATCTACCGTGACTAACGGTATTAGAACGGAGAGTGAAATTCTGAACAACAAAAATTGTACTCACCTCCAACATTTGTCTTTCGAATGTAGGATGAAAAGAAATCGCCATATTTATCTTTTTCCTCCAACCAAGACCACTTAAATTTATTTTTTATCTTATTTTCACAACTCAGGTCGTGACCACGCTCAATCGTGATGATGCCCGCCATTATTTTTCACAAATGTCATCGCCAACTCTTCAGATTTGCCAAAATTTAGTGTGAGTCCGCCAGTTTTGGTCTCAAGGGAATCCACCATACTGACCCCATGGTACTGACAGAGCCAATTGGGGCCGTCGACACATCCGAAAGCAACTAAAACGTCCCGTCATTGGTCAATTATGCCGGGAAGACGAAGACAAGATAGCTACGCCCATAGAGGAAGCGATCCGCGGAGAAATATAGAACATAAAGCTAAAATTCGCCAATTTCAGACAATTTTTTCATCCGGAAAGCAATTTGTCCATAGAGATCATGTCTTTATTACCCGGAAAATATGATCAGTTTGCTCAAAAACCCGGATTTCCGGGAATTCCCGGAAGACTTTCATCTATGATAATGTCAAGTGTTAATTGTTAAAATTATATGAAGTACATATTGAAGTGGCATGACTTTATTTGAAATTACATGGACACTGAAATTGCATCACAAATTGCAATTACAAACAGGCACATCACTTAAACTAATTTCAACTAGTACAATTTCCCTCCCCTTCACATAAATACAGTTCTTCAATGTCTATAATACTAAAAACTACATTTAAATAAGGAACAAATCATGTAACGTTTAGGGTTGGTGGAGGACACAAATGCAGGACTGGAGGCAGCAGGAGTTCCAAAAAACAAAATATTTATTTAACAAAGGACGCTGTACCACAGGGAATCCAAAAACCAAAAGAGTAACATAAACTGAGAACAAACTTGACAATAGAACCAAAACCACTTGAAGGGGGGAATAAACAGTACGGATCAGCACAAGAGGAAGGGAGTGACAAGACATATATACTAACGGGGCTGACGAGACACAGGTGCCAATGATCAGGAAAGATTGGGACGAGGGAAGTCAAATTAAACTAAACAAACAAGGAAGGGCCTTAAAAGTAAAACAGGAAACAACCTTAAGAACCAACCCAAAGTCTAACCATGACAACTTATGGCACAGCAACATTTTTACTTTCCGCCCGGAGTTCTGTAATCTTGCCATTTATTGTGGTTTCGATGCTGGAGATCTGTGTCCCTGGCCACCTCTCAAGAGTTGCACCTGCATATAAACACACACACAAACACATATGCACACACAGATGAGAACTTAGTGTACTTTGTAATGTCACAGAGACCAATAAAAATAGTAAGAATCATGATATAATGTTGATGTAAAATAGTGCCAGATTCTCTTGGTACCAGTTGTACAACCAATGGTGGTAGACTGTCATTATGGTAAATGAGGACTAAAATGCACACACACACACAAATAAATAAAAAGCTGAAAACATACTGTAAATGGCATCCAATTTATGCTTTTCCAATGGTAGACGAACATCGCCTCCGCCTCGTTTGCCCCCGCAAAGATTACTCACCAGCAGTATCTCTGGTGGGAAGACTGCTGTGACCAGATATCTCACAAATCCAGTGGCTGAATGTAAATTTGAAGCGTATGTCCACGCCAGTTTCTCCACGAGGACTCCAGTTCCAGGGTAGATCTCCACCTGTTTAAACAAGGACACAAGTGCATTTAGGGTTAAAAAAGTGTATATTTGTTCAGCTCTAAATAGTTTAGACAGCAAATTACACTAACCATACTCATTCAAAAATGTATGTACCATATTAATTTATAATTAAAAAAACAATGACCTTAGAAGAGTGCGAGTCCTTCTGGGATGGAGTCACAATGTCAGACACGGAACTGGATTAGCTCCAGGGTGGGATGGTGGTGAGGAACTAAAACTCTGGGGGGGCATCGGTGGTGTATTAGGCTCCAGCCTGGATCGCTTAGTAGGTACAACCGAATCAATTACATTTTTCATGGTTTTCATGAGTTCTGGTATATCTGCACACAGTAGAAACAAAAATATAAACACAAAAATTATTTTACATCAGTGGCAAGCAAAAAACAATACAGTAATGGCAGGATAAAACGCTTTAGAAAAATGATTTGACAAATAATTTAGTGAATAATATGAACAAATACCTTGAACAATCATCTCTTTCATGTTAGCGTTCTCCTCTTTCAGCTCCTTAATCTCCTGCATTAATTCAGATACTGTCTTTTCTGGTTTTCTATCCCTTGAACTTGTTTGTGGATGAGAGTACATCTCAAGAAAGTCTTCAGCAGGGTCTTTTCTTTTCTGTACCTTTGACCTCTGGGTGTCCAGAGAAAGAAAATCAAAGCATTCATACAGAAAAAGAAAAAACAACTGATGTTTCAGTTTAGTAGCTCAACTGCACAAACAACAGGTTCAGTAACAAGAACTACAAATGATGGTATATATTTTAAAGCTAAACATTGCAGTCTATAATTCAAGTCAAAGTCAAAGTAACTTTATTGTCAAAATCTACAATGTTGACACATACATAGAAATTGAAATTGCGTTTTCTCTTTCTCTTCAGTAAAACGGGGAGACCTCTTCGAATTGCACAATAAACAAACTATAAATAGCAGAGGCATAAATAGTATAAAAAATAATATATAACTGCAAATCAGAACTAAAAATCACTTCCACAATTTGATGTAACATTCATTGAGAAATATTACAAAAGAGCTAAATATAACTTGATATCACCTTGACATGTAACAACTGAGTAAGAATCTGACTGTCAGTGTCGGTCGAGTTATCTGACTCATCTTGATATTTTTGAGGCAGGACCGATTTCCTCTTGGTCAGTTCTAGAGGTTCATCAGTCTTCAGCAGCAAGTTCATTTTACGGGTTGCCTCAAAACGAGTTGCTTGAGAACAAAAAATGAAAGAAAAACAAAACAAAGAAATTTAAATTCATTCAAATTAATGATGGTCATTTATATAAATATCTATATATAGCTATATATATAAATCTATATATATGGGAAAGACTAGGCATACACACACAAAAACTGATGAATCTTGCCTTATTTATGTTTGGACACTATCTGTTCTATTAATTAGGTAGTAGGTAGTGGTTATTATACAGCAGACAGTGTTTACTTCAGACCATTTCAAAAGTAACTTACCACTGACAAACAGCACAGTGCCTCTGTAGTGAGGCCATCCTCCTCGTGGTTTCTTCCCATGGCGCCATTCCCCAATAGCTGAATACGCAACAATGGGATTCCCATGCTGGTCCATTTTGGAATTGTGTGTCAGTCTTTCTGAAGATGGTTTCGAGTGGCAGCATCCTAGTGATCATTTACTGAGACACATTAAAGTGCACGCATTGTGCTGTGTGTGTGATGCAGTAGCAAGGCTATTGCTACAGAATTTTAAACAGTTTAATGGTGAATATGGGTGTGGAATCTGTCTTCACCCAGGGGTGCAAACAAGGCAAGGAAAAGGAAACACAAGGGTTTACACATGTCCTGATGAAAAGCCAAGTGACAGAAATCATAAAACCACAGTAGAAATAGGACAAATTGCTGAAAGAGAAGGGAAGTCCATACTGTGAATAAAGGGCCCATCTGCCCTTACCCACTTACCTAAGGACCTCATCGCCAACTTTGAATATGAAGGATTTCACATTCCGTTTTTTCCTGCTCTTATATTCCTTCATTCGTGAGTTGTCAAATTACTTTACATCAAGATTTCCAAAGATTCTTCCTTGTCTTAACAGCTGTCTGTTTCCAATTGGACCTGAAAGCTTGCTTAATACAGTGAAAAAATTGCTCAGTTAGAAACTCTTCTACTGACGTATATATATATATATATATATATATATATATATATATATATATATATATATATATATATATATATATATATATATATATATATATATATATATATATATATATATATACGTATCTATATATAATAATGTATACATATATATACGTATATATATGTATATATATATATGTCAAAACCGTGGCTTCTTGTTGACTTCTGCTTGCTGCTCGAAAAATAGATTGACCACACCAGTCAATAACAAAACATTTCAACAGGTCCACATGACCTGACAGCTGTGGTTGCAAGCCCTCACAATCTGTATTACAAAATCAATGTGAATAAATGAGTTTTTCAAAGGTGGTGGGTGATTCATGAGTGTGCAAGCGAAAAACCTGTCGGAGCATTCTTTAGACCATCTTTGAGAAACATTCAGTGTACAGTCGGACAGGAAAATTCTTGCTACGACCCCGTGCCCCTCGGCAGCCATCCCTAAGGATACTCATGCAGTTTATCAATGAGAATATTTTATATTGTTGCAGCTTTCTCTTATTTGTCTCCTACTAAATTGTTTAAAGCAGATGATAAATATGCAAGGCTATTCTATTCTTTGTTGTTTCTATTGTAGGCACAATTCATTGATAAAAGTTACATAGAACAAGAAATAAAGTTAGAAATAAAGAAGATGAATAAATTTAAATTGGAAAAAAGAAAATAACACTTTAATGACCTGTTTCGGATGTGAACCAGGTGTATTGTAGGCACAGTGCTGATAAAGAGTATCCACATGCATTGTATGGCCTGAGCAATAAAATTCCGTCATTGAGTAAAACAATAAAATCATAGGTTTAAAATATAAGCAATAAAATTCCTTCATTGAGTAAAACAATAAAATCATAAGTTTCAAATATACTCCATGGTCATGGCAAGAGGTACATGTTTTCTTTAACCTGCTCATCATGTCAACACACTCATCTTCCACAGTAGTCATATAAAACTCTTCAAACATCAAGCAAGCATGAATTAAATGCTGAAAACTTTCAACAATCAAAAAAATCTTCCTTTAAGGTTTACCCTTACATTCAAAAAAATCCTTTAACTTTCCCCTTAAATTTTAAATTTAAGTTTTTCCTTAAATTTAACCTTAAATTTCTCCTTACACAAAATCCTGTGGATAAAAGAGCCTTGAGGTTAAGGGGAACAGAGTGGGTTAAGACACAATTATTTACATGAGATGGTCGTCTACGTTAACAGGTAGAGATGGATCTGCAAGTGGCAACATGGCATACTGTCCGTGCTCATGGTCCCTTGCTCCCACCGCCCTCTCTATGAGGCGTGTCATAAGGGTCTTCCATCTCCTCCATGGGGGTCCCATTGGAGGGGCTGCGATTCATGCGTTCTGCCTAAATAAGAATAGCAATATTCTGTTAAGTAAAAATGCAGCAAAATCCAAACGGTCATTCCGGGCCTCGAACACTCGCGTCCTTCTGTATGTCCCACAAGCAAAATACTCGGCACAAAAATATGTCCTGGAACCTGTGAATCCACCTCCACCAAATATCTCTCAGTCTCAAAGAGTCCATTTAGAGTGATCTTCATGGTGCCACACTCTCCAAGGTCAGGGTCCCTGGGTCTGGATCACCCAGTGGAACCATCAGGTTCTGGCCAGCTTGGACCTGGCCTCCTATGAACTTCTCAATAAGCCTGGTAATTAGAGATCTGATACAGAGGATAAAACAGATTGGCTGCAAAAGAGCTTGGGGTGTCCACGCATAGGTACCCTCTCCCCAAGATGAGTCTGCTGTGGATCTGAATATTGATTAGGGTTAGGGTCAGGAACTTAAAAAAAAAAAAAAAAAAAAACATAACAAAAAACAATACACAATGAGACAAGAATCAAGTTACGCATGCGCAAATGAGAGGAACAAATATGATGAAAAAGGTCCACCACGTTTTTCCTCTCAAAGGTCTGCTTCCCCTCGTGCTGTTTTTTTTTTTGAGAACACAAGTGGGAGGACACAAATTCAAGACAAAGAGAAAATTTCTTTAGGATCAAACAGTATTTCTTATCAACTCAGGACAGTGTCGTAAAACCCCCTCAGCCTTGCTGGGGATGAGGGAACTAGATGAACAGACACACAAAGCTCTAAAAAGTTAAAAAGGTCAATCTGAGTTACCATTTAAACATCCTTTCTTAGACAAATACATTTAACCGATGATAATAATAAACCAAGTTCCTCCTTCTTTTCTTCATTGAGACCCCTTATTGCCCACCTCCCTCTCTTGGACTGGGGAAACCCCAGGCCACTAGTGGAGGGAAACATCGCAGAGTTAAACAGAGATGAGACACAAACACATAAAACTAGATAAATTGAAAGTAAAAATATAAAATTGAATATAAAAATGGAAAGACAACAAACAGTTCTGTGTACCGTCAAGGTTAACAGGCGTCCCGTCCACATTCCTGTGAAAGGCATGGTCTCAACATTAAGAAATGATACCACTTATTGTCTTTGTCATGCAGCTTTGAGGTTAGTTGTACGGTTGTGTGGCTTTTTGAAAATCAAATCTTTTGTTTGGCAAATTTTGTGTCAAAGGCATGGACAATAAGAATGGACACTTTGTATTCTGTTAGACTCTGATTAGGGGGGTTATTGGATTTTTGTGATGGGCGTGTATCTTTATGTACTATGTATTATGCCTTTCAGTGTCATATAAGCCCGTGTGGGCTGAGGCACATTAGTGCATGACACTTAAATAAATCAAATCAATCAAAAATGTACGCTTTTCATTAACCATTGACCTCAAAGGGGGCAGTGCGTTCCACAAAACAAGGGAGAAAATGTCTACTGTAACCGCAAAGACCCAAAAAGGCTAGCATCTCTCTGACTGTCTTCGGACGTTTATGTTGAAAAATAAACGTTCTATGCTCCATAGACATTGAAGATCCTGTGCTGGAAACAGGTCTGCCTAGAAATGTGACTTCCCTTCTACAACAATGCAATTTCTTGTTAAACACTTCAAAACCCAAATCTCACACTTCAACGAAAGATCTTTCATTGCTTGCAGGCAGGTTTCAGCAGTTGGTGCTGTTAGCAGAGGTCATCCACAGACATCAACAAAACAACCCTCTGGTATGACAACAAATGCCAGGAGAATTTTCAAATCCTTGTGGCAAGCGTGTGTACTGCAAGCGGACGCCTCCGTACTGAAATGCGAATAAATGTCTGGTATTTTCATGTAATGGAATGCAAAAGTAAGCGTTTGCTAAGTCTATGGGAGTAAACCACACACACTGTCGGGCCAAAGTTGACAGCATGCGATGTGGGTCAGGCACAGGTAGAACTAGAGTAACGGTTACATCATTGACAGCCCTTTAATCATGTGCCATACGATATGTTTTTACCATCTGCTCTCAAAATTGGTCTCAAGGGAGTACACCACGAAGAATGCGAATGCTCAATGACACCAGAGTATGACAAACCAGTCAGAATTTCCTCCATCCCTTCATCCGCATCCTTCACCAGCAGTCCTGTAATCTGATCACCTATGCTCCTGCAGCTACCTGAATCCCCACCGGGGGACGGTGGAGCATAAACCAACATCAAATGGACCTGTGGACCACAAAGAGTCAGGGAGCGTTTTTAATATCGCCTCTGCATCTTCATGATCCGTCTTTTCTCTCTCTCTCTCACTCTCTCTTAACATATATATATATATATATATATATATATATATATATATATATATATATATATATATATATATATATATATATATGTGTGTGTGTGTGTGTGTGTGTGTGTGTTTTAATACTACGGAGCTCATGACCTTACCATCTTTGTCATCCCCCTCATCTTGTGTGCTGTTTGGCACGGCTGTGCAAGGGTGTCTTCTGAACAGGGCACAATAGGGTTTGAACCTGGTTGATCTCTGGTTAAAAAATCCACAATCATTGTACAGTTTTTCTGTCTTGGTGAACATTTTTATACAATGTTACTTGTTTAGCTGTGTTGATGCCTGCCATTTTTCCCCTTAGATAGATGTCACAGTCATTTTCATCCTCCCCACAGTATTTGGCAAGCGCAGTCTTTTTGTTCCGATTGGTGCGCTCATCCTGTCCATTCGCCTGACGATGGTAGGCTGATGTAATGCAATGTTTCATACCCAAAGCCTCAAAAGCATTTGATTATGCCTTGACAAATAAAGAACAATTTATTACAAATATTCAATGTCACTAATGCAATGTTTTCAAATAGGTAGCTAAACCTCATTTACAAACTCCCGCCCTTGATCAGTAATGATCCTCTCTACAAGTCCAAAGTCAGGTAAAATATTCACAATTTTTCTTGACACCTCAGTAGCAGCATTGGTATAGAAAGAGATTTTGCCACAACCCGCTTGGTGAAAAGATCTGGGGCTGTTAGAATGAACCTGCAACATGAGATTCAGTTAGTTTCCCCAACTGTCATTTTCTCTTGATTTTCTTTTTAAATCCAAAATCTGCACATTGTTAACTTTGGATGAATTTATAAATGCAGACACACTAAGAAATTTAGAGCTACCTTTTGCCCTTTGCGGTGGTAGGAAGGGGACTCCAAGCTTCCTGAACTTGGATGGGATAAAGAACAGGAGTAACAGTTTTAACTGTCTCATGATGCTGACAGCGGGGACACTCATCAACCTTTGAAAGAGGGTAATATAATTATTTCAGTCATTTCCCTCACACATACATGTGTATATTTCAGAAAAAGTTGTAACTTCAATAGTAAAAATACATCACAATTTACAAATAACTAATCAGGCTTAATGGGCAGTTACAGTCAGATTATCCTAGCTATCATTTGTAGGAACACGTGGTTAAAGAAGTCAAAATATCTTACCCATTCATTTACATCCTCCTATGCAGTTTTCCAGTGGTAAGATGCAAAAACCTTTTCCAATCTACGCTGTCTGCCATGATGACCCCCACAGCCAAGGTCGTCGAGGCAGCTCTTTAAAATGTTGCAAACCTGCGCTTGAAACACGACCAAGCGCAGGTTTCCCTTAAGGTTGCAATACAGCAGCTCATTTAAATATACCAGGAAAAAAAAGAACATTATTTTAGTATCTGTGTAATGACTAATAATTATACTGATAAGAAATTCCTGTTCCAAAGCAGTGGCATCTGCGTGTTACAAGCTTAAATTCAATAGAAGTCTCACACATCAAGTCATATTGTTACTAACTTTAAACTGTGTAATTATTTGATGTCCTTCGAATGAGAGCCTTTCTAATATGTGGATTTTTGGAATTGAGGGTGAGGCTATGATAAGTCCCTTGCGATATATAGTGGGAAATTTCGATGTAGAAGTCATCCATGTTTCTCACGAAGAACTGTATATTAGCTCTCACAAAGAACGGTGTTAACATGTAAATAATTTTCTTACGAATAACAGTGTTAGCGTGTAAACAAGTTTCTCACGAATAATGGTGTTAGCGCGTAAACAAGTTTCTTACCAATAACGGTGTTAGCGTGTAAACTTGCGGACCAATCACCATCTTACACATCAGACCAATGTAGGTACTAAAGATAACGTTTTCTGTTGGCAACTTTTTTGGCAAAGGCATGGACAAATAGAATGGACACTTTGTATTCTGTTATTGGGTGGATTGCATATTGTTATTTTAGTTATGGGATGGCCATTTTCTGTATTCACTGTATCCAGTGTCATATGCCATGTAGACATGACAAGCACATGAAGAAATGACGCATTAATAAAATTCAAAATCAAACTCAATTACACACAAAAAAAATACGCCCCTCTCACCCTTCCGCGGGTGGTTTCTCAATCAAGTTCCGGTCCTCTACCAGAGGCCTGGGACCTTGAGGGTCCTGCAGTATCTTAGCTGTTCCTAGCACTGCGCTTTTCTGGACTGAGGTCTTTCCAGGGATCTGTTGCAGCCCGTCCTCCAGCTTAGGCGTCCACTTTCTGAGCTGTTTCCCATTTTGACCTTGGGATTTTCAGTTCATAGTCTGCAAACATTCCTGTATATTATCCCAGCCACTTGATTGTGGCGCTCCATGTATGCTTTACCTGCCAGCATCTTACACCCTGCAGTTAAGTGCTGGATTGTTTCAGGCGCCTCTTTGCACAGCCTACACCTTGGGTCTTGTCTGGTGTGGTAGATCTGAGCCTCTATTGCTCTGGTGCTCAGGGCTTGTTCCTGAGCTGCCAGGATGAGCGCTTCAGTGCTGTCCTGTAGACCAGCCCTTTTTAGCCATTGGTAGGACTTCTAGATATCAGCCACTTCAGTTATGGTCCAGTAACAAACCCCTGCATGTTACCATGCAGGGGTTTGTCCTCCCATGAGGATCTGTCCTCCAGCACTGTATCCTCTGCTCTACATTGCCTGAGACATTCACTGAGCACACTGTCAGTTGGGGCCTTGAGCTTGATGTACTCATACATCTTTGATGTTTCTTCCTGGATAGTGGCTTCCACGCTCGCTAGTCCTTGGCCTCCTTCCTTGCGGCTAGCATACAGTCTCAGGGTGCTGGATCTGGGATGAAACCCTCCATGCATGGTGAGGAGCTTTCGTGTTTTAACATCTGTGGTCTGTACCTCTTTCTTTGGCCATCGCATTATTCCTGCAGGGTATCTGATAACTGGCAGTGCGTAGCTGTTTATGGCCCGGGTCTGGTTCTTACAATTGAGCTGGCTTCTCAGGAAACTGTGAATGAAGCATAAATACTTAATACATATTTATGCTTCATAAAAAAAATTATGTATATACATATCTGGGTTCGTATGAAATGTTACATTTTATTCATTATTAAATGCTCACTGTAAATTTCTATATTGAAACTGTTGGAACAGGAAAACACAAGTAAATGGCACACCTGATGGGTCGCATTATAGTTTGTCATGTGTGGGTAAGGGGGTGTGGAAAGCCACTAACTATAGCAAAAAATATTTTGCAAGGTGTGCAAGACTGCAGTGTTGGGAAATTTGAAACTCAAAACCTCCATCTCTGCGCCTATAAATGTTAGCAATCGACATGTGACCAGACCTGGGCTTACATGTCGACTGAGTACGTCCTCTGGAGCTTGTGGTCACAATTTGTATTAAGTATCCCTTAAATTGCACATCTGGATGGTTTAGCTGGCTGGGTGTAAGGGCGGGATCTATCTCCAGTTTCCTCGGCTGCAGTGTAGGGGCACCGCAGCGGACAGTGCTGCCTCCTCTTCTTTATATGCTGTATACATCTGACCTCCGCTATAACACCTCGATCTGCCACATGCAGAAGTTTTGGACGATACAGATATCGTGGCCTACATCAAAGGGGAAGAGGAGAGGGAGTACAGGCGACTGATGTAGGACTTTGTAGCCTTGTGCAGGGAGAATCAGCTGCAGCTGAACATTATTAATCCTCGTAGGGAAATTCAGTATCCAGAAGACCAGGGAGATGGTTCTGGATTTCAGAAGGAAAGCCCGAACACCTCAGCCCATGCACATAGAGGGAGAAAGTGTGGAGATGGTACAGACCTACAAGTACGTTGGACCACAAGCTGGACTGGACTACCAACATGGACCAGCTTTACAAGAAGAGCCAGTCTGAAGAGCCAGCCAGGCTGCAATTTCTCCAGAGGCTGCGCTCATTTGACATCTTCACAAAACTGCAGCACATGTTTAGTGGTGGAGAGCGCTCTCCTCTATGCTGCTGTGTGCTGGTGCAGTACCAGCAAGAAGAACATCCCCTACATGAGGCCTTTACCAACAGGAGAAGTACATTCAGCAATAGGCTGCTGTCCCAGCGCTGCTCCACAAAGACTGAAGAAATCTTTTGTTCCTCGTGCCATCAGGCAATACAAGTCCCAGTCGTATGGAAGCGATTCGGTAGCATAATTAAAAATAAAAGTCAAAACCAGAAATGCTTTTTCATTTTCAAAATGAAGCTGCATTTTTTGACTCAAAATTAAAATGAAAAAGCAATCCGCCAAAATGCTTTTTCTTCTTCAACACCGCTTATTCTGTCACTTAATTAAAATGATAAAGAAAATGTATTTGACATTTCATTTTCAGAAAGGTCTCTGGTAAATGTGTAGCAAAATTCATTTAGAAATGTTTAATTTGACAAGTGTTACGGCTGTGGCCATATTTGGTTTTGTTGGGTTCTGTTTGCTGAGTTTTGTGTATAATTTTTGTATCAGATTGGGACTTCTGTTTTTTGTGGATCTTTGGGTTTGTATGTCTATGTCTGATTATTTTCAGGTGTGGTGGAAAGGGTGTGACCTCCCATTGGACAAGCTGGTGGAGGCAGCCTTTAAAACCACAACTTGGACCTCCAGCCGGTGAGAAGGAAGTTTGGCTGCAACCAGTCGCCATTGCAGCTTGGCCCTCTTCTCCATGCTGTTTTTGTATTTCACCTAGGGATGGGAATAGAAGCCCCATGAAGCCTCATTGGGGTTCTTGTAATTGTGCCGGAAAAATGAACCACCCATTCAGGGCTTCGAAACCACACCGAATAGCGGCATCTGGTGGCGGACTGGATGTATATCGACATGTGTTTCAATTAAGCTCCTTGTAACACTTCAATGTGGAAATGATGATGATGAAAAAAACGTAAAACAAAACAATGTTGTTAATTATAATTAAAAAGAACAACGTAAAACAACACATGTAGGAAACATCACATGAAGAAAAAAAAACGCAATGCAAAGAAAAGTTTTTGTACAAAGCTGGTTTCAAACCCAGGACCTCAGGAAGTGACGCCAGTCAATCATACCACTGAGCTATCACTACAGATGCTATATGGCTGTGCCATTATAAACTTATTGAAGTTTTTTTTATACACAACAATCATGCTTTTTTTTTTTATTATTAGGAGAAATCGAGTAGAAACGATCCTGAGCCACAGTATGTTTTTTACTAGGAGTCATGGCAAAGTGCAATGAACTGAAGCTGATTCTGATACAGGGGAAACAATAGAACTGACCAGGAAACGTTCGGGATTCATTTCGTGTTTCTAGAGAACAGCGCGCCCAACTGTTCGAAACGCAAGTGACATCTGAACCGTGGTTCGACCAAACGAAGCATTTGGCGCGTCATACGTCATCAACCACGTGATCTGTGCTAGTTGACACACGCCCCGAAACATTGTGCCGAAACATTTTGTTTCATGAAAGTGAACCGCGCGCCGAAGCGCCGTGTCAAACAGGCCATCCCTAATTTCACCACTTGTTTAATTTGTGTTGCACTTTGTTTTGTACTTTGTAGTCCTTCGTAGTCCTTCGTAGTTTTGTGTGTGCCCACTCTATTTAGTCTTTTGCTTTATAGTTATGTTAAGTGAAGATGTAGGGGTGAACTGCCATTTTCTTTAATACATGTTTTCTCCTGTTTATGTTAGTCTAGGGAGGTTAGTGTTTTGTCATTTATTTCCCTTTTCTTTCATTTACAGGTAAGATTACATGTTTCAGTTAGGTGGGGTTTTGTTTTTCATTTTGGCCAGGGTTCATCCTGAAGCCTTTTTGCTTTACTTTTAGTTATTGGTGGTTTATTTATTTGTAGATAAATTTGGTTATTTTATGGAGACATTCGCTTGGTGTTTTTTGTTACAGTCAACTTATTAGCCAAAACTTTACTTTATTTTATGCCGCCTCGGTGGCCCTAGACTCGGAAGGGGGCGTAACATAATTCAATTATCATAATTCAAAATGTAACTGAATCAAATGACTAAAAATTAAAATGAAAAATCAATACTTCAAAATGCTTTTTCATTTTCTACTTAAAAACCGCTAATTTTGTTGCATAATCAAAGGAATGGAATGGAAACAAAGTTTTGTTTTGAATATATATATATATTAAAAAACAAAACAAACACACATAACTAAAAAAAAAAGAAAATATAAAGAAAACATTCGCGCTCAAGAACCGTTATAAACACAAACAGATTTTTTTTTTCTTTTTTTTCTTCCATATATAAACACATATTACAAACAATTAAACAATTTTACATATTCGAAAAGGAGTGAGAAGTATAAACTTATATAAACTTGTTACGGTTTCTGTTTCTTTGCCCTTGTGCCTTGTTTCCTTTTTGTTCTGTGATGTTTTGAGTTTAACTTCCTGTTTTATTTTGTAGTGTTTCCTGGTTTGTTGTAGTTTTGTTTTACTTTGGTCCCCATCCTTCCTGAGTGTTTCCACCTGTGTCTCGTTTGTCTGCATGTATTTAAGTCTTGTCATTCCCTTCCTCCTGTGCTGGTCCATAGTATGTAAGTCTGCTCTCCCTGTTTCGAGTTTTTCGAGTGTTTAGTTTTTTCGAGTTTCTAGCCTGCCGTATGCAGTGGTTTTGGTTTTGTGTCCTTAGTTTTGTTTATTAAAGCCCCCATTCCCCTGCAACCTCCTGCCTCCTCTCCTTCTCTGCACCTGGGTACGCCCTCACCCGCTCCCCCCGTGACATTATGGACCAGCCATTACAGTACCCAGCAGAGGGGACCTGTCTTTGGTGGACCCCTGACTCCTCCCAGGTCTACTCGGACTTCAAGGGGAGTCGCCTGGCCGTGAGAGGGGGTCGTCGTCATCACCGCCGCCTTAATTGTAAGTCCTCCCCTGTTTCCTGGATGGAGCAGGACGTTCTCCGGCATAGGTCCTTCCTGGACCCCCTGGACCAGGACCTATGGCTGTGGGAGGACTTATTTCTGGAGGAGGAGGGGGCCGCGATCCAGTGGGCCTTGGAATGTCCCCAGCTCCCTGCCTCCATCTTTGACGGGAGTCATCTGGCTGTGAGGGGGGGACGCCGCCGACGTCATCGCCGCCGCCCTTCTCGATGTCCCGTCTTCGTTCCAGAGGTGAACCTGAAGGCACCCCAACCCGATCCTGCTCCGAGGAGGGTGCCGGACCCACCCCACCCCGTTCCGGCTTCGAGGAGGGTGCCGAACGCATCCCGCCCCGTTCCGGCTCCGAGGAGGGTCCCGGATGCACCCCGTCCCATTCCTGCTCCCAGGAGGGTCCTGGACAGGGGGATGGCAGACCGTAGGGAACCGGAGACGCCTCAACCCCTTCCTGCACCAGACATCTGGCCTGAGCCCCCTGCACCAGACATCTGGCCTGAGCCCCCTGCACCAGACATCTGGCCCGACCCCCCTGCACCGGACGTCTGGCCCGAGCCCCCTGCACCGGACGTCTGGCCCGAGCCCCCTGCACCGGACGTCTGGCCCGAGCCCCCTGCACCGGACGTCTGGCCCGAGCCCCCTGCACCGGACGTCTGGCCCGAGCCCCCTGCACCGGTCGTCTGGCCCGAGCCCCCTGCACCGGTCGTCTGGCCCGAGCCCCTTGCACCGGTCGTCTGGCCCGAGCCCCCTTGCACCGGTCGTCTGGCCCGAGCCCCCTTGCACCGGTCGTCTGGCCCGAGCCCCCTTGCACCGGTCGTCTGGCCCGAGCCCCCGGCACCGGTCGTCTGGCCCGAGCCCCCGGCACCGGTCGTCTGGCCCGAGCCCCCGGCACCGGTCGTCTGGCCCGAGCCCCCGGCACCGGTCGTCTGGCCCGAGCCCCCGGCACCGGTCGTCTGGCCCGAGCCCCCAGCCGCGGACCCAGAGCCCGAGCCCCCAGCCGCGGACCCAGAGCCCGAGCCCCCAGCCGCGGACCCAGAGCCCGAGCCCCCAGCCGCGGACCCAGAGCCCGAGCCGCCTGCCGCGGACCCAGAGCCCGAGCCCCCAGCCGCGGACCCAGAGCCCGAGCCGCCTGCCGCGGACCCAGAGCCCGAGCCCCCAGCCGCGGACCCAGAGCCCGAGCCGCCTGCCGCGGACCCAGAGCCCTCCACTGCTGAGTCCAAGCCACCAGCTCCTGACTGTGAACTCGAGTCACCAGCCGTTTGCTGGTCGGACCGGCCTCGACGGACTGAACGGCCTCCCGGTCGTCCCCCGGACCCGCCTCGACGGACTGAACGGCCTCCCGGTCGTCCCCCGGACTCTACTGCATGTGGCAGTTTGTTCTCTGGACCCCCTCCTCATGGACTTAGTTAAGGAACCTCGGTGCGGTTCCTTGAGGGGGGGGTAATGTTACGGTTTCTGTTTCTTTGCCCTTGTGCCTTGTTTCCTTTTTGTTCTGTGATGTTTTGAGTTTAACTTCCTGTTTTATTTTGTAGTGTTTCCTGGTTTGTTGTAGTTTTGTTTTACTTTGGTCCCCATCCTTCCTGAGTGTTTCCACCTGTGTCTCGTTTGTCTGCATGTATTTAAGTCTTGTCATTCCCTTCCTCCTGTGCTGGTCCATAGTATGTAAGTCTGCTCTCCCTGTTTCGAGTCTTTCGAGTGTTTAGTTTTTTCGAGTTTCTAGCCTGCCGTATGCAGTGGTTTTGGTTTTGTGTCCTTAGTTTTGTTTATTAAAGCCCCCATTCCCCTGCAACCTCCTGCCTCCTCTCCTTCTCTGCACCTGGGTACGCCCTCACCCGCTCCCCCCGTGACAAAACTCACCCCCTATTCCTCATTAATATTAATTACATTAGCAAGCAGCTTCTTTATTTATATACAATGTTTTATGAGGTATAATAATTTTCACAGAGTACTGTCCTAAATACTGAGCATGAATTATTATTGAAAAATACTATGCGCATATTAAGATAAGAATAATATACACACATATTTTTACATATGTATGCTTACATACATATATACATCTAATATCCATCCGATATATTTCAATATCGTTTTAAAATCATATTTTTATATCTTATTTTAAACAGTTTTATGTTTGGACATTGCTTTATTTCATCTTCTATATTGTTCCAGAGATTTGCTCCACAAATAGAAACACTGAAACATCTTCTATTTGTGCGTGCTTTGTGTATGTAAAAACTTTGTTTTCTTCTCAAACTGTACTCTCCCTTCATTTTTCATGAATAATTTTTGTATATTTGCTGGTAGTATGCTGTATGTGGCTTTGAACATGATTAATGCTGTACGCAGCTCCACCAGATCTGTAAGTTTCAATAATTTTGATTGTAAGAATAATGCATGTGTATGATCCAGATAACCCACGTTATGTATGATTCGTATCGCCCTCTTCTGAAGAATTAACAGTGAATGTAATGATGTTTTATAATTGTTTTCCCATACCTCCACACAGTAGTTTATATACGGTAGCACCAGGGAACAGTATAGAATATAAAGGGATTTATAATTTAGGACCAATTTTGCTTTATTTAGCACTGATATGCTTTTAGACAATTTTGATTGTATGTATTTGATATGTGGCTTCCAGCTTAATTTATCATCATTACAACACCAAGGAATTTACATTCATATATTCTTTCAAGTTTTACCCCATCAATCGTTACATCAATGTGCAAGTTTTTTTTACAGTTACCAAACAACATAATTTTTGTTTTGCTCAAATTCAATGATAACTTATTAATATTAAACCATATTTTCAACTTTTCCATCTCTTTAGTTACATCTTCCAACAGTTTGTTTAAGTCATCACCATCACAGAAAATATTTGTATTGTCTGCAAATAAAACTAATTTAAATATTTCAGATACTTTGCATATATCATTAATATACAGAATGAATAACTTGGGGCCCAACACTGACCCCTGTGGGACACCACAAGCAATGTCCAAACATGCTGAACAAACATCTCCCAGCTTCACAAACTGCTTTCTCATACTCAAGTAGCTTCTGATCCAATCTAACACTATCCCTCTAGTACCATATTGTTCTAATTTATTCAGTAATATATCATGATTGATAGTATCAAAAGCTTTCTTTAGGTCAATAAAAATTCCAGCAACATATCTTTTCTGATCAATTGCATTTGTGATTTACTCTATAAAGTGTATGATTGCCAATGACGTTGATCTGTTTGCTCTGAATTCGTATTGACTGTCACTAAGAAGTTTGTGCTTTTCCATAAATGCATCTAATCTACATTCAAAAAGTTTTTCCAATTATTTGGATAACTGAGGTAATAAGGATATGGGTCTGTAGTTTGTGAAGTGGTGCTTGTTCCCAGTTTTATACAGCGGTATGACTTTGGCTATTTTCATGCTGTTCGGAAAGGAACCTGACTGAAAAGATAAATTACAGATGAACACGAGTGGTTTCAAAATACCATCAATCCCTTTTTTCAATAAAGCCATGTCAATGTCATTGACATCAGTTGAATGTTTGTTACTCATCTTTTTTACTAAATCCAATATTTCCTTTTCTGTGACTGAACTGGGATTCCGACTGATTAGTTCATGGTACTGGTATCCAGATGGTCCTGAATCAGAGAGTGTTTTTGCTCATTCTGGTCCAACATTTACAATGAAATATTTAGGATAACCATTTTCTTTGGCACCCTTTCTAATAACTGCATTAAGAATGCTCCAGATGTTTTTGATGTTACTTTTGTTTTCGTCAAGTAACTTATCATAATATTCTTTTTTGCATCTTCTTATAATATTGGTTAGTTTATTTCTGTATTTTTTATATTTGTTTTCTGCATCTTTGGTTTGTTGTTTTAAAAACTCTTTGTAGAGACAGTTTTTCTTTTTACAGGCATTTTGTAGCCCCTTTGTAACCCATGGGCATTCGCTATAATTTGTTTTTCTTCCAAATGCTTTGATAGGACAATTTTTATCAAATAATGATTCAAATTTTTTTAAGAAGGATTCATAGGCCTCATTAACGCATTGTGTGTTGTAGATTTCATCCCAACTTTGGGCTAATAGATCATTGTTGAATGCATGTATGGATTCCTCATTTTTAACCCTTCTGTACTGTGTTGACTTGTTAAACACATAATTTCTGTAATTATCATCGTATACTGTAAACACTGGAAGATGGTCACTTATGTCATTAATTAATAATCCGTTAACTGTTTTATTTTCAATATCATTAGTGAATATATTGTCAATTAAAGTTGCACATTGGTTTGTAATTCTGCTGGGTCTAGTGATTTTTGGAAATAAACTGATACTGTACATGGTATTTATGAATTCATCTATTGATTTGAGTTTTTTAGGATTTAACAAGTCAATATTGAAATCCCCACAGATGAAATTTACTTTATTTTTACTTATCAACATTTTTTCAATCCAAGATGAAAATATTTCAATGTTCGAGCCTGGTGTTCTGTTTATACAACTGATTATGATTTTTTTTTTTTTCTTTACGGATTTCAATAGTTATACTTTCAAGTACATTGTCAATCACAGTTGTCAAGCTTTCCAACACCTGGAATTTCAGGGTATTATGAACATACAATGCCACTCCTCCTCCACCCTTATTAAGTCTATTATTGTATCTTAGTTCATAGCCATCTACATTAAAGTCCATGACTCCCTTTTCTGTGTTAAACCAAGTTTCTGATATTGCAATTACACTAAATGGATGTAAAAATTTAAGTAAATTTTCCTTGATATTGTTAAAGTTTCTATACATGCTCCTGCTATTAATGTGGATAATTGACAATTTATCTTTAGTCTCAACGTTCTGGTTGTAGTGATCCTCAGTATAGTAACAGCAGTCATCCTTAATGTTGGGGAAAAAGTTGTTGATTGGATCAATGTCATGTTCTATGTCCTGTATATTGTGAGCAGTGTACTCAAATGTCTTTAGCATCAGTTGATCCAGATCTGTTAACTTCTGTGATGTTTGGCTGACTTCCATGCAAGTAAGTTATTGTTCCTCATGATTGTGTCTGATAGTTTGTTACCTTGATATCCCAGAAGCGGCGATTACTGATATCTGTCCAGATCCGTGATGTTCCTGATCAATAGCACTTTTGCTTCCTCTGGACTCCCATTCAGCCTGATGAAAACTTTACAATTGGTTGTCCAAGTGTTCTGAATTTTCCCCTGCTTCCTTAGATGACGTGCTTTCTTGGCAATATCCGCATTGTGTTTTGTTAAGTGCTCGTTAATGAAAACGTTTGATCCTTTCAACTTCCTTGCTTGCCTCAGCAAAGCAGTCTTGTGTTTTCGATTGACGAACCTCATGATGATCGCTGGTTTGTCACCGGCGTTTCTCCTGGGCAGTGGATGACAGGCCTCGATGTTGTCACCGTCCAGCTGCAACCCCCTCGACTGCAGAAAGCCAACCACCTGCCGCTCCACGGAGCTGCCGTCCTGCTCCCCCGGTTCTCCACCGTTGTTACCAGCCACGGCCCGAGCATATGACCGGGGCTTGATGTTTATTCCGGTAACAATTACATCGTTCCTGCGCATATATTGCTCCAGGTCCGACACTCTGCTCTCCAGGAAGGCAATCCTTCGGTCCTTTTCTTGGTTCTGGACCCGCATGGCTTTTACCTCCTCCACCAGGTCCCGGATCCCCTTCTGGATTTTCTTCTGTTCTTGGCGAACGGCTTTAACTTCCTCAGCTAGAAACTCCAGCGACTTCTTTATGTCGTCGACTTCGTTGGCTGTTTGGTACTTCTTGGGAGGCATTGTGAGTACTCCAATTATGGTGACCTCCTCAGAAAAGTTGTCGATGTTCTCGTGAAGATCATGTAAAAGTCAAAAGAGACGCTACACCTCTCAGCTGCTCTCAGCTCTCAGCTGCTCTCAGCTGCTCCATCACAGCTGCTTGTGATGTAAGACTACATAAGGAGCACTTTTTCTTTTTTACAAATTTATCCATTAATTCTGTAACCACTTCAGAAAATAATCAACGAAATGCAGTATCATCAATAGATTACTTTTTTTTATTTTTTATTTAATCACTTACGGGTCTATGGGGGGCCTTGGGTTCATGTTTCTCCTTGCTCTGCATTTTGAAGAAACATATTCCTTTAGACACGAAAGGTAGTGATTCGACGAGCGACACTGGTGCATCAGCACTGTGCTGAGACCTCAAAAGGGAAAATGCAAAGAGGGGATTGCATTTGCAAAATTCAGTCCGAGTTAGCACTTCCACTGGGAGGCGGGGCGATGACGTCAATGTTCACTCTTCTTCTGTGGTGGCGGTGGCATTCTCAACAGCATTTCTTCTTCTGTGTTGACGGTATTATCACAGGCAAAACAAATGGCGTTCTCAAACATCTGTTCACATTTCTTGTTGGGATTAGCTTCGCAGTTGGAGTTACGTTTAGTGTCAAACTGTGATGCCCGTGACAGAGATGAGCAGGTTTTAGAGAGCTTGGCTGAACACGCTGCCGTCACAGACACCAATGTTGATAAAGTTGTCGTGGCCAACTTGCTCTCAGAACGACCAGTCATCAAGATCCCTTTCCATGCGATCGAGAGATATTTGTTGCATGGCATCAAAGTCCAGGAAATAGCGGAGATGTTTGCTGTTAGTCGCCATACCATACATCGGAGGATGAACGAAAATGGATTGAGGTAAAGTTCGTATAAGTACTTTTATTATTATCCCGTTGTTTGCAGATGTTGATAGGAGGGTATCAATTAGTAGTTAAGCTAGCGCTACTGTAATAATAATGTCCTATCATATAGATCTCTATGTTACAAACCCAAGTAGTAACAACAATACAGGTGGCGGAGGATGTAATGTCCAGGGTTTTAACCCACACAACTCCTGCGACTAGCTGGGACCGGCTCCAGCAAGGCCCTTGCCAAGGGTTAGAAGATGGATGGAGGAAATAATTCAACATCAATGTAGAACTCAGATTAAACCATCTGTGTTTATTATCAGACATTTTTTCTTTTTTTTTTCTTTTTCAGGAAGTCAGACATGTATTCAGAACTGACTAATGCAGAGCTGGATGCCATCGTTGCAGAGATCCAACAAAGTCACCTAAATACAGGATACAGGATGATGAAATCATTCCTTTAAGCCAGAGGACTGCTGGTGCAGAGTATGTTTAATATAAAGTGAATTATGTAGCAAATACAGTCTCTCTGTTGGACCTGAATGATCCTGAAATGTTGTATATTGCTCTTCAAACACAAATAGTGTTTTTAAGGATTATTAAAAGATAAGATTTAAAAAAAAGACTGAAAACCATTAAATGGATTATATTTTGCATGAAAACTAATTTTTTGAAAGGCTCTTTATATTTAATGTATTTCGTCTTTAAAAGTCAACATTTTTTTTCTTTTTTCTTTGTGGTAGTAACAAGAGTACGTGATTCCTTACTGGATCCAATTGGGACTGAGGTTCGAGCGATGGCCAATCGCACATTAAGATGGAGGCAATACTCTGTTCTGGCACCAAATGCAATGTGGCACATTGATGGAAACCATAAATTAATACGGTATTTTTCCCAATTTTAACACTTTGTACAACTGCGTCATTTCTTGCTCTTAAAACTTGTGATGTCTAGTTTTACCACAACAGATGAAGATTTGTTGTGCCTGGTGGCATAGATGGCTTCAGCTGTTTAATTGTTTATCTGTGTGCTGCAACAAACAATCAAGCAGCTACAGTGTTGGAGGCCTTCATTGGTGCCGTCAACAAATGTAGTTTGCCGTCACGTGTGCGCTCTGACAAGGGTGGGGAAAATATCGAGGTTGCCCATTTCATGGTGGAACGCAGAGGGATTAACCAAACTCGCACATTACTGGAAGAAATGTTCATAACCAACAGTGAGGGTAACCATTGCACAACCAGTGTATTTCTTTACTATTTACTTTATCGGATGTTTTGGTCTTCTGTCCTCTGCCCACCAGGATAAAGCTTGGTACATCAAACTTCATAGACAAACATTTTCATACTTTAAGGCAAACGTACCACCAAGAACAAATTAGGCTATATTTCAATTTTTAGACATTTTACTGAGCATCTGATTTTGTATTGTATAAGATATACCCAGTTTAAATCATAGTTCAAAGAAGAAATGTTGCTTCCCATTTGTAATTGTAATTTTTTTACATTTTAATCATGATCCTGGTCTTCCAGAATTAAACGCCTGTGGAGAGATGTGTACATCCAAGTCCTTGAACCCTTCCATATTCTTTTTTGGAATCTGGAGAGGGAAGGGATGTTGAACCCTGATGATGAGAGTCATCTTTTTGCTCTCTACTGGGCTTTCCTGCCTCAGTTACGTAGGCAACTTGCCTTCTTCATGGATGCTTGGAACCTTCATGGCCTGAGAACAGCAGGTAGCAAGTCTCCCTATCAACTTTGGGCATCATTCAGACACCATGACGATCCTGTTCAGGTAGGTTAAAACAGTTGAGTGCATCATATCAGGAACAATTTTAACTATGCACTTAAAGCTTCAGATATGTCTACATTTCATAACTTAAACATTAAAAGTTTGAACTGATGTCTTAGCTTAACATTAGCTTAACGAATTGAGAAGACTGAAGTTAAAATTTTGAAGCAGGCATAGGCTTTGCATAAGTATCAATAAAGCTGGTATTATTACATTTTTTTTTTGTAAATACGCATGTTTTATGTGTTCAGGTGGAGGCAGACTATGGTATTGATTGGGATGGACCATACAGCTTTGATGACCTTTGGTTTGGTTTGGAAATTGTTTATTTCAAGCAATCAAATAAGAATAATACACAAAAACAATACAATCATCAGTTATATATTCATACAATGACCTATTAAACTTCACACATCAAGTTTGAACATCAAACAGATCAAGTGGAAGTACAACAAGTGCAAATGCGGCAACACCTGACAGTGGATGACATGGCTGACCGACCTGACCCCAATGTTCCCTTTATGGATGCCCTGGACATTTACACAACCACTTTACAATAGTTGATGCAGCCACAACCAGAATTGGATGAGTGAATCTTCAGCACAGAGATGCATTTATATACTAATGCCCAAGACTGTTATTGCATCTTTTCAGACAACAACTCACCAATATTAGAAATGTTTTTTTCCAAGGCTTGCAAAACTATCAAACAGAATTCAACATGTAAATCAGAAAATATAACATTTATTAAAAAATATAAATGTATCAAAGTCGTTTTAAATAGCTAACCTTAACAACATCAAGTTTTTCAGAAAATGTAACATTTATTAAAACATAAATGTATCAAAAGTCGTTTTAACTTGCTAACCTGAACAACTTCAAATTTTTTAAACACTAAATGGAAACTTAAAAAAGTAATGCCTTAATCTTGCTAACATCCATGTAGCCATTAACATTTTAAATTAGTTTGAACAATATGCTTTCAACAACTGGAGAAATTAATGACATTTCAAAGGAGCATTTGAAACATTGAAATGTTGAACCTTCAGTTTCTCAGTCTATTCCAATCCGATCATTCCAAATCCAAATTCTGTACTTCTAACGGCTGCCGCAAGGTTCTCTTTGAATGTCTGGTAACTTGGGCACTTCTGAGGCAGTTTCAGTGTCGTCATGAAGGTTGACGCCACAGGCATGCAAATGCCAGAAGACACTTTTACATACAGCAGCTGGGGAGGTATACTCCAACCTGTCCAAAATTTCAGGAGTTGGTGTAGTTCCTGAGAAGACCCTGTAAAGACACAGTCATAAGTATAAAAAAAAAATTAAGACACTACATAATTACCTTTTGAACTAAAAAAAAAACCATGAATCGCTGCTTTATTGTAAGGTGATAGTCAAGACAAGATGTTTAAGTCAAATAAAGCAATCTTTTGAAAGTGTTTCCATAAATATCCATCTATGGAAAGGCAGGTCCACTAAGGCAGGTCATTGGTGAATCCATTGATGTCACCAAGGACCTGCACCAATATGCTTACAGGTCTAACCTATCTACAGAGAACCTTGTCAAAAAGGCACATCAGCGCCTCTATTTCCTGAGGAGGCTCAGGCGTGCTGGGATGGGGATCGCAGTCCTGACCTCCCTCTACAGGTGCGTGGTGGAGAGCGTCCTGACCTCCTGCATCTCAGGCATGGCAGCTGCTCTGCGGCAGAGAGAAAAGCTCTGCAACGAGTGACCAAA
The DNA here is from genome assembly GCA_023969325.1 of Oryzias curvinotus. NCBI lineage: Eukaryota > Metazoa > Chordata > Actinopteri > Beloniformes > Adrianichthyidae > Oryzias > Oryzias curvinotus. The sequence continues at coordinate 39,757,869 of CM043708.1, read as the reverse complement.
GCTGCACAGAGGACTGTGAGCTGCAGCCTGCCGACCACCACTGAGATCTATGAGACCGGATGCAGGAAACGAGCATCCCACATCCTGAAAGACCCCACCCACGCCTCACACCCTCTGATCTCCATGCTCCCCTCAGGCAGGAGGCTGCGGACCATAGAAAGCAGGACCACCAGACTGGGGAACAGTTTCTTTTCAAAAGCAGTTAGACTGCTAAAGAGTTGGGAGCTGGGAGAATTCAATAGTCCCCCCCACCCCCCGGGATAACTTGATCAGCTGTGCTATCTGATATATTCTCCTCTGTGCTGAATTTCTGTGCAATAATCATAGGAATCGTAATACATCATATTGATATGTTTTTTCTTACTTCCAGTCTTAATCTCACTGTAAACAGCTGGGACCAGAGACGCAAATTTCATTTTATCCCCCGTGGTGAAATGACTAAAGAATCCTGAAATATGGAGTGCGAGTGAATAACTAACAATTATAGGAGCTATACATTGATCAGATCTGAACATCTGAAATAACATTTACAAACTTACCATTTTCTATGTAGTCTCTCAGAAAGCCTGTGACAAGGCATGCCTCCTCCATGCTGCTGTGATCATCCTCATCCTCACTATCTGGCATTGGCCAGATGATCCTTTTCAAGATTGTTTGAGAAATAAGCAACCTCTCTCAAAGACCAAAGACTGAAAATACACATTTTGCCAATTTGTGGTTTTTCCCATTACTCAACATACCTTTTCAGTGTTTACTAAGCAGTTATACATAAGAAGCCAATTACCTGCGAGTCCATAATTTGCTCTGCAGTTCTTGGGAAAAGGACTGTGGCTAGGGCGGGACGCTGTTTAATCATGTTGAAAACACCACTGTCTGTTTGCCCCTTGCGAATTTGTTTTATTTGTGTTTGACGCCATTCAATGACCTGCAAGAAAGATCAAAGTTTGCCAAGTTTAAGTTTGTGAGTGGTTATAAAAATAAATATTTTCACATTTATTTGATTTCATTTTGAACTATTCATACCGCATGACGTAGGATTTTTTCAGACAACCACCTCCTGTTGTTCTTACTTATGGGTGGAAGATCCCAGGTGAAGGGCAGATTGTTCACCTCACATTCCTCCTGTGGAGTCAGTTCTCTTTGACTCTCAAGCTACAATCAATAGAGAAAGGCAATGTTACATCAGTTACACAGTCTTTGCTTGCTACGTTTAAACATTTGCATGATAGCAAATCAAAAAGTTGTGTCATGATAAAAATAAACAATAACTTAAAGTAACACTTACTACAGACACCACATCAACAACATGTGTATCTGGGCAGTCAGAAAGCTCAAATACAGCAGACTTCTCATTACTTCCAACAATTAAATGCAGCATTGCTGGGCCCAGTCCAGTGAAGGAGGGACCTCGGTGAATAAAGGAATGTCCTATGGCACGACCAGCTACTCTGAAAAGATCTCCATCTATCAGGGCTCTGGATGTAGTTTGGACCTTGTGATCATCTGCCCCATTGAACAGAAGAGTTCTGCCAGTGTTCTCTGAGTGAAACACAAGACACAACTATGACAGTCCAAAGTTTACATACACAAAAATCACTGTGCATGACGATGCAATCTCTTTGGAGGATTCAGATACATTTAATGACAAAATTGAAGTTAATTATAGGCATACTTGTGGATGCATACTACAGCACTTTTGAGAAAAACTGCTTCTTTGTGAAATAACACAAAAAAATCATTACTGTAACTGGCCCAAAACAGGCTAGGTTATTTTTATTCCATGTCTAACAGCAACAAATAAGAGCATGTGTGTGTTTTAATAGGGTGTTTGTAAACTTCTGGTCTCAACTGTATGAAATATCCATGTCAGTTCATGACAATTTGACAGATTAATGAAACTAATAATCCGAATTTATGCTACGTCATAATGCGTCTTTTGATGTCAATTATAATTAAATTTTTATTACAAATCTTTCAAAATCATTCAGGTACATGGATAAAACTAGTCATAACCAGTTAACACAACCACACTGGTGTTTGAGGCAACATGTTATATATCTTTACAAACATGTAATTATATATAAATAAAGAAATATATTAAAAAAAAAAAACTCACCAAGATTGAGGTCAAATCCAAACTGGATTTTTTCTATCACCGTCAAAAGAAAATGACATTTCACCCCATCCCCAACAGCAGCATCACCTGAAAAAAACAAAAAAAAAGACTTACTCTTTAGACTTAGGGTGGATGTGTACATGAAAGGACCATATATATTACCCACTCATTTATTAAAGCAACACATTTCAATTTATGAAGGACTTTCCTACATGCTTTCCTAAATTTATATAAAAATTCTGGCTGATTATGGCTGTTGGAACTGCTAGAGTAAGACACATCTGAATTCATCTCTTTGGCATATTATGCAGGACTGAAAAAAGGATTTGTTGTAATTAAAAGAAGTAGTGGAGGCTGACATAAATATATTTAAAAGATCTAATGTGGCAGAATACAGGCTAGTATTGAGAAAATATTTTAATTTTTGATTGAAATCACTGTTCTTATTGTTATGCACCCTGTGTCTAGGGGTGTGGGGGCATAACATAAAGAAGAATAAAATGAGAAAAATGACCCAAAATGCCAAAAGTAAGCCCTCAAAACCCACCAAATTTAATAAAGCTGCCAAAACCAATTTCTGTACAAATAAGGGTTTATCGTCCCAAATATAAAGGTGACAAAAGGAAAGAAAAAGGAGAATCAAACTTCAGGGTGAACACAGGCCAAAATAATAAACAAAACAGAACTGACTCAAATGTCAAATGCTTTACCTGACCTTCCAGAAACCAAAGTAAAAATAAATGACAGAGTCTGACCTGGCTCCCTGAACCTCAACCAAAACAGGAGAAAACAGTCAAACAAAAAGGCAGTTCACCCCTACTGCTCTACAAACACAACAAAAATCCTAATACAAGTTACCAAGAAGCTAAGCTTCACAAAGGAGTTTACACAGCCAAAAGGCCTCACACAAACACTTAAGGTTTGTCAATGGGGGGAAGGACAGACAGAAACTCCAGCCAAAGACTTCCTCCCCCATGGGGCAGTGGAGATGGCCGGTTTTTATAGTCCCATCCTCCAATCACGAGCAGCCACCAATCTTCCTCCCTCCAATCCTGAGCGCCAGCACCAGTCACTCATCCTCCAATCCTGGGCAGCCACAAGGCCTTAGTGCAGCAATCCAGGTCACCTGAAAAAAAAAAACAGAACCTACACACATACAAAAGTACTGTCACCCCCCTACACAAACACTCAACATACAAAACATCAAATACAGATAAGAAAAAAAACATACACAAATACGACAAGGGTCATAACACTTATTCCATTTCTTACACTGCAACACTATAAACAATAAATACCTACCACCCAGTACTACAGAAACTGGGCTTGCCCAGTCAATTCCTTGCTTCTTGTAGAAGGTAAGAATCTGCCTTTCCCGATCTTCCTCAGTAGTTCTGAGATCAAGCCTTGCAACCAACTCTGGCTTGACTTCAGCATTGTGAAGCAAGTGCTGTCGAAACAGGTTGGCTGTTTTGTATATATCAGGCTCTGTTGTCCAGTCTGTTAAAAAAAAAGTAATTATCAGTAAAGACTGGACAAAAATTAAAAGTGGCACCTTCAAAGCTACTGTAATTTGCTTCACTCTGACTTTGGCTGCTTAATGAGGTAGCAGCATCAGAGGTACCTGCTTGGCTCATTCCAGAGCTTCCTGACGCGGTACTCTCTGAAGTTTCCTCAGCATTCGAATCAGAGTTATGTTTTCTTGGAACGTTAACAGGAAAAATGTTAATAACATGGGTAGAAAGCAAGAAATATAATCCAGTGTAGGTAAAAACTTAAAACATTCCCAATATGTAGATGAGTAAACAAAAGAAGAAATTTTTCTTACTTCTCACAAGAGTCGATGTGGCCTTCGATCTCAGAGTGCGTAAATGTATCTGTGCAGTAGACACATTCCACCGTAGGTCCAGTGCTCTGAACAGAGGTGGCAGCACTGGGAGTATTCTATACAAGAGAGCCAAGTCAATTTTGTTCAAACACATTTTCATTTAGTGAGTTTCTGGCTGGGAACATCCTTGTTTGTTTTCTGTCATTCATTCATTCATTCATTTTCTATACCGTTTGTCCCTTTTGGGGTCACACCAAAAATTAAATATTTCAGTCAGACAACTCTTGCAGTAAGAAATATTTATTTGACATTTCCACATACTTTAGTTGGCATTCACATCTTTTGGTTTGGCATAAGGCTCCGTTCAATTCCATGAGAGATTTCCATAAAACTTTCGGGTAACAAAAACCCCCCTTTACGGAGCCCACAGGTGGAAGCCGGGGAGGAGGGTGGGGCGAAGAATGAGCGCTGAAGGTAAGAAAGAGAATGAACGCCTGCGCACCTGGCTTAAATAGGACGCTGAGCAGGTGCGTTAATTGACTGAACCGCCCTAAGGTATTAGCTGTAAACACTGCTACGAGTTATCGCCCGAAATACGATTAGAATCGTCATTACATCAGCAGCCTCCCTCAACAGCTCAAGCACAGATTTTGCCATGTTGTCGTTTGCCTGTGGTAATACCGCTAACGCAGAAAAAGAAATGCTTTTGAGAATGCCACCGCCACCACAGAAGAAGAGTGAACATTGACATCATCACCCCGTCTCCTAGTGGAAACTAGCTAACTCGGATTGAATTTTGCAAAATTATTCGCGGGGGGATGTGAAATTGAAAATGCAATCCCCTCTTTGCATTTTTGCTTTGATTATGCAACAAAATTAGTGTTTTTAGTAGAAAATTAAAAAGCATTTTGAAATATTGATTCGTTTTATTTTTGAGTCACTAGATGCAGTTACATTTTGAAAAAGAAAAAGCATTTCTGTTCATGTATTTTAACTTGTCAAATTAGACATTTCCAAACGACTTTTACCACACATTTACCAGAGACCTTTCTGAAAATGAAATGTCAAATACCATTTTCTTTATCATTTTAAGTAAGTGACAGAATAAGTGGTGTTGAAGAAGAAAAAGAAAAAGCATTTTGAAAGAATGCTTTTTCTTTTTAATTTTGAGTAAAGAAATGCAGCTTCATTTTGAAAATGAAAAAGCATTTCTGGTTTTGACTTTTACTTTTAATTATGCTAGAGAATCGCTTCCATACTGTCGGAGCACCTAAGAAGCAATTTATTTTAACTTATTTTAACCCACTGATTTTTAAACAATGAATCTATTTTTTTCTAGTATTCTATTTAATCTATTGATATTTTCATTGTCTATCTAGGTACACTCTAAGAAGCACAGATTCGTTCAACCCACCTGCTTATCCACTTTCACACAAATGTGGGCATGGGTACTGTTTTTACACCCCTCTTCAAGAATATTGGTAATGCAAACTTTGTGTGTAGCTGTCTGTGTGCATATGTCATGTAAGATAAATCTTCCATCCTTAATGTATGAACATACTTCAAACCTGAATATAGCTGCGTGCAAACTACCGTATTTGTGTTACGGAGAGAGATTGAGGAAAGCACCCAGGCGCAGAAAAGAGGAGGCAGGAAGTTGCCGGGGAACGGGGGCTTTAACAAACAAAACTACAAAACCAAAAACCACTGCTTAAGCAGGCTAGAGAACTTGAAACTCGAAATACCCAAAAGGGGAGACATCAAAGCTACACAGACAGGGGAACAGCATAACATCAAACTTTGGACCAGCACAGGGGGAAGAGAAGGACAGGTCTGACATACATGCAAGACAACGAGACACAGGTGGAAACACTCAGGACAGATGGGGACCAAAGTAAAACTCAAAACCAATACAGGAACCTTTCAAAATAAAACAGGAAGTGAACTGAAAACATGCCAGAACAAAAAGAATCAAAACACAAAGGCAAAGAAACAAAAACCGTAACAATTTGTTTATCCCCCATCTTTAGCATCTCTCTCTCTCTCTCTCTCTCTCTCTCTCCTTTCCTTTCCTGTCCAGACCAACAAGGAATGCATATAATAATTATAAATAAAGCTTAGCCCCAAATACAAAAGGTCTTTAGACAAATAGACACTATGTTTGTATGAAGATCCATAAACCCCTGGGGGGTATTCCAGAAAGAAGGTTATACTAGCTCCCATGATAAGTTTGAGGCTAAGGAAGTGGATAACCTCAGCTTTCGGTTCCAGAAATGGAGGTATGTCTCAGGGTAGGCCAAGTTGCCACGGCAACTCATGCTCTGAAAAAAACCTGGTCCGGAGCAGGTTTAGTTGAAGCTTAGTTTGTTTTCAGAGAGGTGCAGCAGCATGGCGTGTCCATTTGAAGATGATTTAGTGGATGAAGAAGCTCAGATAATACTTTTTCCACCGTGAGAGGGTGATAAGACCACATATGGATGTTGGAAAGAGAAACTTGTTTACTTTGATCTAACTTAATTATTTGCTTCAGTTAAGATAAATCATTTTTTTGTTAAGTCACCTTAAAAATAACACATAGTTTTCAGACAATTATTTTCCTTTTATTTAAATTAATTCAATTTAGTAGGTGTAACTTTGGTGCTGCTGTTAGATTGGCACCGCAAGGGATTCTGGGATATCATTCCCTTTGCCTGTCTGGACGAATTTGGGTTGAAGTGTGGCTTTTTGACTAAATTTGTTTAGTTGTTTAGCTGTTTTTCTGTGTTTTGCCGAGTTATTTTGTCCTACTGTGCTTACATCTCAGTACCACGAGTGAGAGTGAAGGAGAGGAGGATGAGTTTTTATAGCACCCCTACACTACAGCTCTGCAAGTATAATGATGGGAAATTCTTTAATTAATTTTTGCACTCTGTGCATTTTTTACCGTCCTTTTTATTGTTATAAAAATTTGCATATTCACCGGCTCAAACTTAGACATATGAGAGTTCAATATATATAAATATATATGCGTCACAAGGAAAATGGAAACAAGATCAGAAACTCGTGCGTTTACTTTGTCTGTTGATTTTCTCCAAGCAGAAATTCTTTTTTTTTGATGATGCAGCCGTGTTACTTTTTTGTTGGACGTATAATCTTCATACGCCGTCATTAAAATCTCAGACTCCGTCTCACTTCCGTTTCAAGTGTCGCGCTTTCTTTTTTTTTCTCCACGCGTTTCCATGGTGACTCCAGAAATCGGCGATCTATTGAGAATGTCTTTATGTACACGACGTGCACGTGCGTTAACCCAGGGTTACCAAGTCAGGCGTAATTACGCCAACTCATATCTGGTCTTTTGGAACCGACATACCCAGAGTAAGCAAGTTCAGGCGGATTTCAGCCAGAGTTCAGGCTTACAGTCAGGCTAGTTTAAACATGCTTCCTGGAATACCCCCCAGTTGTAATAGTAAAATCTGTCCAACACAAGAGGCACTGAGTATGATCACTTTTGTATGATCTGTGTTATTAAATATTTTATAATTATTTGAATGTTTTGTAACGTATGTAGCTTTTTTTTAATCAATAGGTATTTTAAATTATTTTAATTGATCACTTGACTACAAAAACCGTAAGGACACATTTCCCATAATGCAATGTTTTGTAGTCATTGGGCGGCTTGCAGTCAGTGCAGTACTAAATTTCCAGCTGCGTTCGCTGAGGTTGGGGCCTTGCTCCCACCCCTTTCTGGTGATATTTTTGTGATGATGACAGGTGATTTTGGAGCAAAAACAAAAACATGCGTCACACACCAGGTGATCTGCACAGCGTTTCGTCCACCTGGGTGATCTCAAACACGCATATTGTATGGCAGGCCATTTTAACATTTAAAAGCTAAGACTGACTACTATCCGGAATTAACATTGTAAATATGACGAACGTTGTTCTGACTAGTAGTAATTACATTTTGGATAGTTAGAATTGTGATTCAACATATCTGTAACGTAATTGTGATTAGGCGAAACGACCGATAGAGATATCTATATTTCAGTTTTGACTAGGCAAAACTGAATTATAGATATCTGCAATGACGTTATTGAAAACAACATTCAACTCATCACACATCTTAAATGACAATTGCAGATATCTGTAATTCAGTTTAGCCTAGGCAGAAGGAAAGTTAAAGATATCTCAAACTTCATCATCACTAGTGTAAATGTTTGTGTATGACGTTGCTCCATTTAAGATATCCATAAATACGCAATTTCCCTTAAATGGGAAGGGGATAATCATGTCCTTATTTCTATGAACAGAAGCAGAAAAAAGCAGTCATGGCGTTAGCTGTAATCGAAAAAAAACACACCAGAAAATGGTATGAAATTCAACGAGCCCTCACACAGTGGATTTGTGGAGAGAGAGAACAGTCAGTCGTGTCTTGTACACCTTTCCTTTGAGTCTTGCTGACACTCTTCTGTCACACAATACTCCTGACACTTTCCTCCACCCGCTCCAACCTGCCTGCACTCGCCTCTTCACCTCTTTTCCATACTCCCCATCACACTGAACTGTTGACCCCAAGTACTTAAACTCCTTCACCTTCTTCACCTCAGCCCCCTGTAACCTAACGCTTCTACCTTGATCCCTCTCGTTCAGACACATGTATTCTGTCTTACTACGACTGACCTTCATACCTCTTCTTTCCAGAGCAAACCTCCACCACTCTAGCTGTTCCTTCGCCTGCGCTCTACTCTCACTGCAAATTACAATGTCATCCGCAAACATCATTGTCCATGGAGATTCCTGTCTTACCTCTTCTGTCAGCCTGTCCATCAGCATAGCAAACAAAAAGGGACTCAAAGCTGATCCTTGGTGTAGTCCCACCTCCACCTTGAACCCCTCTGTCTGACCCACAGCACATCTCACCACCGTCATACTTCTCTCATACATGTCCTGAACTACTCTGACATACTTCTCTGCCACTCCAGACGACCTCATACAGTACCACAGCTCCTCCCTCGGCACCCTGTCATACGCCTTCTCTAAATCTACAAACACACAATGCAGCTCCTTCTGACCATCTCTGTACTTTTCCTTCAACATTCTCAAAGCAAAAATGGCATCAGTGGTGCTCCTACGGGCCATGAAACCATACTGCTGCTCACAAATCTCCACCTTCTTCCTGAGCCTGGCTTCCACTACTCTTTCCCACAGCTTCATTGTGTGGCTCATCAACTTTATTCCTCTATAGTTGCTGCAGTTCTGCGTGTCACCCTTGTTCTTAAAGATCGGGACCAGAACGCTTCTCCTCCATTCCTCAGGCATCTTCTCACTCTCTAGAATCCTATTGAACAAACTCGTTAGAAATTCCACTGCTGTCTCTCCTAAGCACTTCCATACCTCCACAGGTACGTCATCAGGACCAATGGCCTTTTCGCTCTTCATCCTTTTCAGAGCCTTCCTAACCTCATCCTTTCCAATCTCTGCTACTTCCTGCTCCACAACAACCACATCTTCTTCCCTTCTTTCCCTGTCATTTTCCTCGTTCATCAGCTCCTTAAAATACTCCTTCCATCTTTTCTGTACACTCTCCTGGGTTTTTAGCACCTTTCCATCTCTGTCCTTAATCACCCTTATCTGTTGCACGTCCTTCCCATCTCTGTCTCTCTGTCTGGCTAGCCTGTACAAGTCCTTCTCTCCTTCCTTTGTGTCTAACCTGTCATATTGTAAGCTTTCTGTTTGGCCTTTGCCACCTCTCTCTTCACTCTACGCTGTGCTTCCTTGTACTCCTGTCTACCTTCCTCAGTCCTTTCTACATCACACTTCCTTTTAGCCAACCTCTTCCTCTGGACGCATGTCTGCCAGCTTTCTGCCTTTCCCTGTCATTGTGCCAACGTTAAGAGTCCCTATTCTCAAGCCTATGTTCCTGCCTTTTCCCTTCTCTCTCTGGCCACGGACCCTTCTGCCTCCCCTCTTTCTTCGACCAACAGTAGTCAAATTTCCACCGACACCCTGTAGGTTAACAGCATCGGTGGCGGTCGTTGTTAACCCGGGCCTCGACCGATCCGGTGTGTCTAAAGTGTTGTGGATGATTCGCATGGTTATTTTGGCAATTTTTATGCCGGATGCCCTTCCTGACGCAACCCTCTCTATTTATCCGGGTTTGGGACCAGCACAGAAGTAACTGGCTTGCAACCCCTGTGGCTAGATTTGTCACCAGACATGAATAATGAACTCAAAAGCAGTTTGGCTCAACTGAAAACTCTAATAGAGGCAAATTTCCATGCTGGGGAAGACAGACGTTTCTCTGTCAGGTGCGTTAGTTCAGGTGAGTCTCACTGTATTCATGTTTTATCACATGCATTAACTTTAAAGGGGAAGTCCGGCCGTTTTTAACACGTGAATGCTTCACTTTACGCGGAATGTTTAAACCCAGACCACTACTCTACGTTTTATTTATGTTTAAGTCCACTTACTAACTTTTTTATATAGAAGAATATATAATCATTTAACTTGGGCCATGTTAAATGATTATACATTCTTCTGCCAAAAACAGTATAGAAACCATAAAATAATTAGACCACCATTTACTTGCATTAAGTAACTCTATTGTTATTTTTATAATTATTATTAGAATTGTTATATAATGTATTGCCACACTTATATATGTGAATTATATTATCAGAAAACTGAACATTTGGCATTGTCAGTTTTTTATTTCTGCTTAATGGATAAAACAACAGTGCCGCGCATTTATGGCTATTAATATGTGCAATCATTAAACAGAAAATAATCACACACTATCTCAACTCTGGACAGAGGGCATGCTCAAAAGCATTGCGACAGACAGCACAGCTGTCAACAATGTGTTTAGGGAAAATCCCTACAGCGACCAAAACATTGATGCCATCCTAGCGCAGTATGGAATTCAAACACTGCCTCCACTTGATGAGGAAGAGTTCCCAGCTGTTCATGTAGAGCCACCACTCAGCAACAACAGACATCTGTACACAATGCAATCCAACACAGGCTTGCTGTACTGCTATTATCAATATTTTGCAAACACAAATATAGTTGAATTCCAAGCCCAAAGGTTCATTGGCTGCATATGTGATCCAGGACTGAAAAACTGCTTTGAAGTTTGATTTTCTGTTAAAATAAGGTGGTATTGGCAGTGCAGCTGATGGAGCTAATGCTAGGTGTGCTAGATTTAGCACACTTTTGATGCTGTGTTATGCTTGTATTATGTTTTGTGTTTTTTTTCCTAGTACTGTTGGCTGACAATACTTGTATGATTCCTTTCTACTCCCATTGTGTTCTAATTTGTAGAAAAAGTGAAAAAGCATCTAATTAGTATGAATGAGATTGAAAATGTTGAACGAAACTCTTTGTGAAAAATTGGATTGAAAAGATTAATAAAAACGATTAATAAACTGGTAATGTATGAAAAACAGAATGTTTAATGGTTTGAATGAGAGTTTTAGATTAACAGTTGAGGAGAGAGGTTAAACTGCCAAAAACACCCTAACTTCAATCCACTAATGGGAACATAGACTGAGTGGTGATGGGGACAGGTTACTATGACAACAGTTGAGGTTGACATCCAGCCAGACTTTGTTTGCCTTCTCTGTATTCACCGTTGTACATTAACCAAACATACTGGCTGTTATGAGTGATTTCAAACTCACCAAATTATAAGTCCAATAATTTATTACAGTTGGTTAATAAAGGCTGTCTAATTCGTTAGATCAACCTCAGTGTTGTCATACTAACCATGAACTATAACCCCAATATGTGTCTCATATAATCTAAAGAAAAAATACATCTTCAAAACAAATAAGATATATAAACATAACTTAAAAATAATTTAAAGGAAAAAAAACTACCCAAGTTTGAGCTAGCTCAAAAAGCTCAATATTCAATCAACTGAATTGAACTGTTCCTCATGCAAAATGAACAGGATTACTGTTCCTACATTTTTTGTTGAAGTGACCCACTTCAACAGCATTCTGTTTAATAAAGTTCAAGCAAAAAAATAGCTCAAGTGAACTTCCATTAATATGTTTTACACACAGTGACATCATGCAAGTCCAAAGGTTGGAGCTTGCAAAATTCCCTCAATCATGTGTTGTTTGAAGGCTTCATAGGAAGAGTGCAGTGGCAGGCGGAGTACAAGAATACAAGTATTTGCTTCTGGGAAGATTCTGTTGCCCTTATGAAAGAACTGAATTTGAGAACGGTGTTGAAATCCCAGTGGAGGCACTGTTGAAGCTCCAGATGTAAACTCCAATACCTTCTCTAGGGTGACTGGACTGCATTTACCCTCTGTAACACAAGAAAGTGGTAAGAAATCAGATTTTATGTTTAGGCCACAATGTCTAGCCCTAACCTTTGGTATGTGTTACTTTGGAGCAATGGGCACATTGACAGGGGACCACAAAAGCCTCAGTGTTATAATAACATATAATAAATAGCATACCTTCAATATCAATTAACCAGTCACACCAAAAGCATATTGTCATGTTTTCTCGGTCTCTCCTGTTGCTGCCTTGCACAGAGAAGCCCACATCAAATAAAGTGCATAGGTCCTTCGCCTGCAGTGGAATCTCCTCACTGACAAATATGTTGTAGAACACTGCCGGATTCTTCCTCAGCTCCTCCAGTAAACCAAGTGTTTTGAACCCCTCAACAAACCTGTGTGAATCGTCCTGGACAAATAACAGTTTCATTTTTCAGACAGGTAAGACAGGTGAGGCACTTACTGGTCCAGGGCAGTCGCCAATCTTCCATTGACGAAGACGTCTGCAGCTGACTGGACAAGGGAGTCCTTCTCCTCCAGGCTGGACACATGTCTTAAGGCACCTATAATGCTGAGACTATCTGCGGCCTCTGCAATTGCGCTGTTTGCCTCTCGGACTGTTGTTGCTTCCTGTATCTAAAAAGCAAACAGAGGGAAAAAAAAGAAAAAAGTATAGTGAGTGGCTTGTAAAGATACCTTCCCTATATAAATTAGATGTTTAAGCAATAAAGCACGGGTGTTCATGAGAATGTTCATGGATATCCTAACGGCTATGGTTCGGCCACAGCCATGAGGCTGAAGGCCAAGTGACGCAGGTAACCTTATGGAGAGAAATTAGACTCAGTCGGACTTGTGCGTGCGTAATTCTTGATTTGTGCGTAAATTAGGATTTGTGCATAAATTAGGATTTGTGCGTGATTTGTTACTCACGTAATACGTTTTGTGTATAAGTTAAAAAAATATAAAATGGAAAAAATACAAAATGCAATTTACGTATGCACAAATTAAGATTACAACAGCTTGAAACTACTTACACACACACATCTTTAAAAAAACACGCACGAATCCCTTGTTACGCACACACTAAGCCAAAGTTACGCACAGATCTACCGTGAGACTGTTTTCACGTCTCACAAATTCGTCCGCAAGTGCTGCGTTTAAATACCAGTGGAATGCTCGGTCATAAGAATTTTCCTATCAGCCTTCCCTTCTAAACGTATTTCCTTCAGTGGGTGTAGCAGGGCTTAAAAAAACTTTAAAGGAAAAAAAAATTTATCTGAGAATATGACGTTCACTTTTAAACGCCAATACATATATTAAAAGTATATTATTCTCCGAGACACTGAATTGATACAAAATGCGTAACAGGAATGACCAGTAGGGGGCACTGTTTTTTTTCTTCCGGAAAAATCAAAGGCAGTCAGCCTGAGAGAGTCACGGGAAGAATGGCGGCCCATCTCTGTGGTCAGCGCCCCGAAGTAAGTAGCCTCTATGTTCAACACTAACATCTACTGTCTTCATGTATTGATTGAGTCATTGTCTGGATTGTTTCATGTTTTATGCGCTCAGTTGTTTTTATAGGCCACGACGTTCTTCTCACATTTCCCTGTTAGCAGTAAGCTAACGTCTGTGGAAGCTAAGCTACTTTAGCGATCGTTTGCCTCGTTCGTATTATTACACGTCAGTGCAGTGTAGAACGTAATGTTATGTTCACAGACAATTAGAAAACCTTTTCATTTTTTTATGGTTCCAAAAGTCACACTGTTGTATTTTATGTTTGCGTTCCAGAGTTTGATTATTATTTGTTGTTTCAGCAGCAAGTTGTGGAAAACATGGCGCAGGCCTTAGTGTCTGCTCTTGCAAGGGAAATCAGTGGCAATCCAACCTCTGCAACATCAACTCCCTCTGTTGGCCTCAGTACCACTCTAAACACTTCTTGACCTTCAACCGCAACAGTTAATCAAGCTTTAAAAAGGTCAGCTGTATGTATTTGTTTGTAGAACAACGCAGCAGGTGTTTTGTGAGCTATCGCTAGCTTAAGCATCCTATAAAGAGAAAGGGCCTATCAGAATTCTCTCCTTTCCTTTCATTTATCTCTCCAAATGGAGAGCTATGAAAAGCAGTGTTTTATATTTCCAAATGTCACTTTTGTTTGACGTTTCTATTAAAATAGTCATTTAGTCATCAACTATAATATAGTTTACGTTTATTTGATTTACACGGCGCCTTAAATTGACCACGGTCAAACAAGGCGCTGTGCATTAAAACAGTAGTCTAAAACCTGTTGCTCTTTTACCTCTCCATAGTACCTTTTGGCTGAAGAAAAATGATATAATTGTATTTTTTTTCAAGTAAGTGTTACTAAATTAGCATTTATTTGAGATTTTCAAATTTATAAATTTATGTCTAACATCCACCTTGAAGATAAGCTATGTATCTTATAACTACAGTGTGTGCTTTCTTTTTTTTTTTTTTTTCTTTTTATTTGGGTAGTGAAAACAGTCAAACATGAAAAATAGAACATCAAAATGTTTACACACCCATATTTTCTTTTTAACATCAAAAACTAACATAAACAGGCAGCAGTTTAAAAAGTAAAATAATGATACAAATAAATAAAAAGAAAGGAAAAAAAAAAAAAAAAATCACCAATCAACCTTCATCACCAGCGGCAAAAGGCTATTACAGGGTTTTTTTTTGTTTGTTTGTTTGTTTGTTTTTTTCACATTTCACCAGAACAGAGTTCAATCCCAAGAAAGATTAGTCTTATCCAGAACTGGTTGCCAGACTTTTTTGAACTCCTCAATGTTGTCATGAAGGGTATGAGTTAATCTTTCCAAAGGAAGAGTCTTCAAAACCTCTGTGTACCAGTCCTCCATGGTCGGAACGTCTTTGGAAATCCAGAATTTCAGAATGGTTTTTCTTGCTATAAACAGAAGAATTTCAACCAGCTTGGCGTTGTGTTTGTACCTAGTGCCGTTCACTTTAGTGCCAAGAACACACTGAAAGGTTGAGAGTTCCACACCATATCCCAACAGTATTTTCACCTCCTTTTTAACTTCAATCCAGTATTTTTGTATCCCACTACATTTCCACAGCATGTGTGCATATGTATCTATTTCACTGTTACATTTGCAGCAGTAGGGAGAGTCTAAGCCCAGCTTGCTCCTCAGTAACGGTGTAAAATGGAGTCTGTGTAATATTTTAAATTGTGTTTCTCTATGTGAGTTTGAAGTTAGGAGTTTTAGCGTGTTCTCTATCAGATGGGTCCACTCATTGTCACTTATTTCTTCTTCTAAGTCAGTCTGCCACTGTCTTTTGAGGTAATCTGTAGAATGTGTAGTGTTTGAAGAAAAGTTTCTGTAAACATGGGAGATAAATCTTGTAGGTTGGGGTTGTGTAAGAATGCGTTCTAAAAATGTTACTTTGGGAGGGTGTTTTGTTTTGGGTATGTAATGTCTGATCTGCAAGTACCGGAAGAAGTGGGACTGGGGCAGAGAATATCGATTCTTTAAGGCTTCGAAGGATTCCAATGCATTCCCACCATAGAGTTTGGCTAGTTGGTCCAAGCCCTTTTCATGCCAGAGTTTGAAGCCAATGTCTTGACATGATGGGATGAAATCTGGGTTCCTAAATGTGGGGGCTAATACAGAAAAGTGTTTTTTTAGTTTAAAGAAAAGTAACATTTTGTACCATGTGTTCAAAGTGTTAGAGACAATAAAGTTGTTTTGTACTTCTAATTTAACCTTATTGTAACATATAAAGGGACAATACTTTAATGTTACAATTCCACAATTGCTAGATTCCATATCAATCCATGTATTTGAGACAGTTGGATTCACCCATTCATGTATATATCGCATTTGCGCAGCCCAGTAGTAGAAACGGATATTTGGGACAGCTAGACCCGCTTGATCTTTACTTCTCTGTAATTTGCTTAGTTTCATTCTTACTTTTTTCCCCTGCCAAAGATAATGAGTAAATATTTTATCCAAATCCGAGAACCAGCTATTTGAGATTGAGTTTGGCAGCATCTGTAATGGATACATGAGTCTAGGGAGTATATTCATTTTCAACACACTTATTCTTCCAAGCCAGGAAACGGGTAGGCTTTTCCACCGTTCTAAGTCCTCCCTAATATGTTTAATTGTTGGTTTTAGATTCAATTTGAGCAATTTATTAAGAGAGGGGCTCACTTGTATTCCGAGATATGTTATTATTTTCGGGACCATTGGAAGGGAAACCCTGTTGGGGGAGGAGATCCAGTCATTGTTCCAATAGGCATAGCTTCTGACTTCGATAAGTTTACTTTAAAACCTGAGATATAGCCAAATTGTTCCAAGAGGTTGAGTAAGTGTGGGATGGTGCTGTCTGTTTCGACTAGATACAATAAGACATCATCGGCATATAATGAGATTTTATGTTCTGTACCATCGATGAGGAATCCCTTTATACTCAGAGAAGTTCTGATGAGCTCTGCAAAGGGTTCGATAGCCAGCGCAAACAAGAGGGGGCTCAGGGGACATCCCTGCCGTGTTCCACGTTCTAAGGAGAAGTAGTTAGAGCAGTGAGAATTGGTAATAACAGCTGCTTTAGGTGAAGAATACAACAGCTTCACCCAGTCGACAAAGTTGGCGCCCAATTTAAACATATCCATGGTCTGAAAGAGATATGACCATTCAACTCTGTCGAATGCTTTCAGAGAGTCCAAAGACACAATTAAGCCCTTCATTTTTTTATCTTGAGCTTGCTGTATAATGTTCAGGAGTCTGCGGATATTATGAAATGAGTTTCTTCCTTTTATAAACCCTGTCTGATCAGGTTTGATTAAAAGAGTTATGAAGGATTCAAGTCTTAAGCTTAATATTTTTGCTAAAATTTTGACATCTACATTGATAAGGGAGATTGGTCTGTAAGAGGCTGGGTCTTCAGCATCTTTTCCCTTCTTTAAGATCAGACAGATATTTGCCTGTGTCATTGTATCTGGCAAGCGATGGGCTGTGTTGAAGCTGTAATTATATGTTCTGAGCAGATAGGGAACAATCCTGTCCTTAAAAGCTTTGAACCATTCCACAGGGAATCCATCTGGACCAGGAGATTTTCCACTGTGCATCAGTGAGATGGCCTTAAGAATTTCTTTTTCTTCAATAGGTCTTCCTAGGATCTTCTGTTGCTCTTCTGATAATGTTGGCAGTTTAATTTGTGAAAAGTATCTATCCATGTCTACCTTAGTGCTTACATTCTCTGATTTGTACAGGGACTTGTAAAAGGAGACAAAAACAGAGCTAATACTGTGTCTGTCATAGTGTCTTGTTCCTTTAGAGTCTCTAATGGCCCCTATGGTGTTTTGAGTGTCTTTCTGGTTAAGTATACGTGCTAAATATTTACTAGGTTTATTGCCGTATTCATATAAACGCTGTTTTTGAGAAAACAATGATCTAGAGGCTTTCTCATTGAGGACAGAGTTCAGAGCTGCTCTAACTGCTTGTGCTTTAATTAAATTATTTTTTGTAGGGTTAGATTTATGCGCCATCTCTGCTGCCTTTAAGTCTTTTTCCAGCTGATTTTGTTCAATCAACAATTTTTTCTTTCTATTTGCTATATATGAAATGGTGGATCCACGGATATAAGCTTTTGCTGCCTCCCATAAAAATTCAGGATTTGTGTCACTGTTATCGTTTTCATCAAAATATAATTTTAACTCTTCTTCCATCCTTTTCTTGTAATCTTTGTCAATAAGAATATATGATGGAAGACGCCACCTCGTTGTTGTGGGTGTGGTTTCTTTTATGTTCAAGTCTAAATAGACTGGGGCGTGGTCGCTTAAGTAAATAGAACCTATTTCACATGTATTTACTTGTCCCAAAGTCTCAGGTGGTAAGAAGAAAAAATCAATCCGAGAATATGAATTATGTGGATTGGAATAGAATGTGAAATCTTTGGAAGAAGGATTAATGGACCTCCATGCATCCACCAAATTAAGCTCTTCCAACATTTTGGCCAGTGTGGCCCCCAAGTTGCATCGCCTGTCAGTGGGTATTGGTGATCTGTCTAGAGTATTGTCTAAAACGCAATTAAAATCTCCCCCCAACAGTGTCAGACCACATTTATATTCTGCAAGTTCTGATCCAATTTTAGTCCAAAAGGAAGACAGTGGTGGACTTGATGCATATATGTTCATCATGGTTAAACGTACATCCTGAATGGTTCCATGTAGCAATATATATCTGCCCTCTGGATCCTTCTTACAGGTCTCCAGTACAAAGGGCACAGATTTATGTATCAGAACAGCGACTCCCCTGCTGTTGGAGGAGAAGGAGGAGTAATGTGCTTGGCCTACCCAATCCCTCTTCAGCTTCATATGTTCCTTGTCCACTAAATGTGTTTCCTGCAGGAAAGCTATCTGAACTTTTTCTTTTTTTAGGGAGTTCAAGATCTTTTTGCGCTTAATAGGATGATGAATGCCTTTTACATTGAATGAGCAGAATTTAATGGAATTTACTCCTGACATTTTGTGTGTGTGTGTGTGTTCATCTTAGGTACGACCCTGTTCATTCAAGTTATAAAACCAAATATACACGTTAAGTTTGCTGGTGATGAGGTGAAAAGAAAAAGAAAAGAAAAAAATCTCAAAACGTGAAAGAGACAAACAAAAATCTTGCAACTGCTGCAACTCCAGCTCCTTTGTAGGGCTCATGTGATACATAACTCTCTGCCACTTTCTCAATAACACCCACATTAACATTAGTAGGAAGAAGCAGAGCTCCCCAAACCTTCCTCCTGTGACTTGCGTCCAACAGAAATACCGTAGTTTTGGCTGCGCTTCCAGATATAAAAACAAAATCAATATGGATCAGCTTGCCTGATCATAAAATGAACTTTATGGTCTATGAAAAGAAAATGTGTGTATATATAAGGGGGCTGTGTCCATTAAATTAAAATAATATAATAACATAAGTATTTGCCCCATTTATGAAGAAAAAAAAGAATTAAGAAGAAAGAAAAGAACAGTCAGGTGTAAAATACCGTGGCTGTTTATGCTGCGGTCCATTATGTGCTGTCTTTCTGCACTGCCATGGTGAACTGCTGTGCCTCTGCTGGGGACTTAAAGACGTGGACTTTCTCCTTATGGTTAACCCGCAGCACTGCTGGGAAAAGCATCCTGTAGGGAATCCCCAGTGAACGCAGGGTTTTTTTCACCTCCGTGAAATCACGCCTTTTCTTCTCCAGCGCCGGTGAAAAATCCTCAAAGAAGTGGATTCGGTTCCCAGAGAGCGAGATCTCCCCCCGATTCCGGGCGCTTTGCATGATGAGCTGTTTATCCTCATAGTGATGGAGGCGGACGTAAACCGCTCTCGGCCTGGTGGCGTCAGGTCGGAGTTCGCCCGGGCTTCGGTGACATCTGTCCACTTTAATCCGGTCTTTTTTCACCTTCATATTCAAAACCTTCGGTATCCATGTTTCGAAGAACTCTTTAGGATTATCCCCCTCGGTGCGCTCCGGCAGATTAATGATCTTTATATTGTTGCGCCGGGACCTGTTTTCTTGATCCTCCAGCCGAGCGAGGGCTTCGTTCAGGCGGGTTTCTGCGCCCTCGAGTCTCGCCAACAGCTGGGTTGCGGAGTCCTCTGTGTCGGAGATTCTTTGCTCCACATTTTCCATTCTTCTCTCCAAGACCTTCACGTTCTCACACACAGCACTGACTGATTTAACAATCTGGTCTAGCTTGGTATCCATGCTTGCGCTGAGTTTAGCATACAGCCCGTCACTTATCTTCATCACAAGGTTTTCAATGTCGCTCTCCGCCATGTTGTTCAGGCCCTGTTCCTCTGCCTCCGTCTGCGTTTTTCGAGGTTTCTGGCGTAAAACTCTTTTATTTTCTGGCGTCTTGGCCCAAATTTCCCGAAGAGACATTACAGTCCTGTAAAGACGTTTTCTGCCACAATTCGTTATCTTTAAGTCCAAAAAATGTTCTTTGATTCAGGGAGCTCCGCTCACGCACTCCTACTCACTTCGCATCACGTGACCCCTCTTCAGTGTGTGCTTTCTAATTGCCATTCTATTTGACAAACATGCGCAGTAGGGATAATCCAGGTCAGTAGTGATGACGCCAACAGATCATGATTTTGATTTTGGACCTTTTTATCTTTTGCTTTTTCTATACATCTTGTACAATCCATATATTTTTCTCTTTTCAAGGCAATTTCCAGGCATTTTTAATAAGTCAGAGGCCAAGAAAGGAAAGGACAGGATCAGCAGCCCCAGCTATCACAAACATTGCCATATATGTTCTTCCAGGCCCCACCAACCTCCCCCCCAGAGCTTCAGAAGAGCTTGTCTTAGCCCGTGCTGGTTTAGGAAAAAGAGTGTTGGCTATCTCAGAAGAAAGCAAACATGATGAGGTCACACTACTTATTATATAGTAATATTACTTGTATTAGTGTTGCTGGTATATGAATTACCTATCGATTAGGGCTGTCATTAACAATTATTGGTTAGTTGCTGGGGGAGGTTTGCGCCATGAACGGGATTGCTAATGCTCATCATATGGTGCGTTTACAGAAATTGGAAATTTACAAGTACCTGGTTGTATTTGTTTTCCCCTCTTAGATCGTTCACAAATCAAAGCAAAAATGTCAGTAAGTCCCTCCTGCAGTCAGAACCTAGCAGCTTAGCTGCTTCCCCAAATTCCTATGGATTATTTTAAATGAGTTGTGAAAAAGGTAAAGAAAATGATCAAATTCATTGAAAACCGTTTCCAAAAATAGGCAATTGACTATTTCCATGTAATGTTTTTTTTTTTTTTTCATTTTTTAAATCGGCTACTCTTATTTTGAAAGTTGAAAACATGTGGCATGATAGCTGCTCGTAACATTTTTAAAACAGCCAAACTGTTTTCACAATTATTCACTAAAATATTCACTTGAACAAGTACATTTATCCTGTGAAGTGATTAAAATGCGTATGGGCAAAGCAGCAATGTGCGTATTTGCTCATATATGAATTTTGATTTGGCCCTGTCATCTATTCCCACACGCCGTACCTGTTTGCATACAGATGTGAGTTTCACAAACAAATCTAATCTTCTGAACGGTCATAGAAATACTCAAAACATGTCATCCATTCTGATGCACATGTCAGAGAAGTTGTGAGCACGTAAATTATACAAGTACTTCCATGGGAAAAAAAGACGAGCATTCCCCAGAGAGTGGGTGGGGATGGGGGAAAGGGGAGAAAAGGAGAGCTGCGCAGCACATGCAAGTAAGCGCGTGCAGGGTGAGGGGCGATCAGTCGTAGTCATGAGTTTTGAGTTCTTCTGTTTTTAAAAAATGTTTTTGTGTTAAAATGTTTCACGTGAAGCTTTTGTATGGAGCTTCAAAGTATTCTGATTTGTTTCCTATTGAGGATCAATAATCAATTTGTTGGTTACGTTTAGTTCATGTATTTGATTATTTTTATTTATTTTTTATGTGGTGATTTTATAATAGTAAACTCATTCTTACCACTCCTGACATGAAACTGAATTAAGAGGCCTTATGTTTTTTATCAGTCTTCCATATTACACACATCAGATGAATGAGTGAAATGACGATCACATCTACTATCAGTATGGTTTATTATTGCTTTTAAAACACATGTTTTTATACTTCTATGTTGTGACTTTTCAGCACTAGCTTACACGTCTTTAAATTATGGCTCTAAAAAACTTTCATACTCAAAAACTCAGAGTTGATTTCCCATGGCATGGCCCCTAATGGTAAACACTTCTGACAATAGATGGAATAATCATTGTCAGTCACGCTTTCGTTTTGGAGGTTTGATAAAATACATAAGACCGCTTAGGTTAGTGTCATGTTAGGAGTGGTTATAAACAAATTTATTTCACTATTATAAGATCATCTCATTTAAAAAATGTCTTCCGAGTCACTACACAACTTATCCTGCTCTCTTGGCAGACATGATGATGTGTCTTCAATCTGTAGAAACTGGTTTTGGTCTGGTTTAAATACTGAGATGTATGGTGTTTGACTAACAGTTTGATTTAACTAAATGGTTACAGTTTACATTTTGAAGGATGTTTAAACATTATAATATTTAGCTATGGCACCTTTGACACTGTTCATTCCTCATCTGTTCTTTGTGATCCATGAATCTTAAAAAGCTATTTTAATCGTTCTTATCAATTAACATTCTTTGCAAACAATATAAGAACAATACAAAAGTTAATGTTAGTAATGTCATTTTATTGCTTTTGATATAAAACTAAGTACATTTGGGTTTTCAATAAAGTCCTAAAAAAATGTTCTTCATCAGGACTCCAAAGAATTCATTTCTAGTTTGTCACAAGTAATGTTTCCACATACTGCAATGTTTGCAAATAAATGTCCATTCCACTAGACTCTGAAGACTGGAGGGGATCAATGTGTTCCTGCAGCAGCTCCATCTGATCATCTGTGAGTGGGTTGTCGAACTCTGGTACTTGCACTTCAGCCTGTGGATCAGGAACCAGGCCACTGCTCTCCCAGTCAATAAGGGGGATCTGCATGCACATTCATATGGTAGCATTAATTTTATAGATTGTGGGGAAAAAAAGGAAATAATAAAGATGAATAAAGTACCTCTGGATCAACAACTGGATGCATTTCTTGTCCTAGCTACCAAATTTGATTTGGTGTAAGGTTCTGTTCAGTTCTCAATGGGTGATTGTCCCATCCCTGGCGAAAGGTGTCAAGGTTAACTTGCAAGCGAGGCAAGAAAACATAGTGACAACAAAACAAGTGAAGAGAGTTGCTGAGGTCCAATAGATCCTGCTCCTCCAGTAAGTGTAGATTGTTGTAGAACACACATGTGACTAGGGATGGGTATCGTTAAGGCAGTGGTTCTTAACCTTGTTGGAGCTACTGAACCCCACCAGTTTCATATGCACATTCACCGAACCCTAGTTTGGTGTAAAATAAAATATGATTTTTTGTTCAAATTCAAGACATATAGTTTTTCTACTGGTGCACAATTTGAACCGTGCAGAACAAACAGATGTCTTTACTCATGTCCTCTATTCTGTTGCTGATGGTGTCATTTGAAAGAGGAATTTGGGATAATTTACCTTCAGCCACTGTTCTGAGTATCAGATTCGCCATTTTTAATGCAGCTGGTTTTACCAGTGTTTCACCAATGGTCTGTGGCTTGCCCTGCTTTGCGATCAGGTACGCAACTTCATATGATGCTGTGAGGATGGGTTTGCTGAGGGGAACAAATCCAAGAGCAGGCAGAGTGGCCTTATCATTGAATCTGGCTCTCTTCACCTTGAATTCAGCAAGCATTGTGTTCTTATGTTCCCCATCTCCATGCAGCTTCTCAAAGTGTTCCTTTAGTTTTGCCGGTGCGAGGCTAGAGTTGCTCAACTTGGCATTGCAAATCATGCAGATAGGACGCTAACTCCCATCCCGTTCCGTGATACAAGAATCCATATTGTACATATTTGTCCGACCACTTTCATTTTTTGCTCGACATTGTTAGTATGGATTAAAATATAAAAAAAGTAATTACACGATGTACTACGACAACATTCACACGTTGGATCAATCATGATTAAGTCTTCGCAGCACTGATTGGCCAAGCAATGTCACGTGCTCCTTTGCAGCCAGTGATGGCCAAGCGGGGCATACCATCACGTACAGACATGAGTAAGTGTGTCTTGACTTCCGCGGCAGAGGTTCCACCGAACCCCTAGGGTTCGATCGAACCCAGGTTAAGAACCACTGCGCTAAGGTTTTAACAGTACTACTACTCTTATCGATACTGCTTATCGATCCGGTATTTTAACGGTACTCTTATCGATACTTTTTGAGGACGAAAAATAAATAAATAACAAATTAAGAACATAAAGTGTTTTATTTCCTCACTATGCAACCACATTGTTTTTTTTTTAACAAAACATTTTACTTTATACATGATAATGTTCCAGACAGGATATTCATTTAATTATTTAATCTAATTATTTTTATTATTTATGAGCGTAATGTTTCCTTTGATCTTTTGTCCATTTTCCACAACCTTGAATAGACTTTTCTGTCTGTCAAACACAAGAGTTGAGTAAAGTTAAATGATGGAAACAGATTCACTTTGATGCAGACTCCTTTCTATTTATTTATTTGTTTTTAAATCCAGTAAACCCAATAAATTATATTAATTTTACAGATGACAACTATCATTAGTTATTAATTATTATATAAGTATTAGGAAGCAGCTGTTAGTTTGTCGCGGGTCTGGAATCATAAGCGGTTAATCTAAGCCCCGCCTCTCTACCTGTTTGTTGTATGCTCTGCGTGCAACCCCCCCTCCCGCTGCCCCAGTGTGTTCTGCACAAACAGCGCAACATACGGTCATCGTAGCAGCAAGGTGACAGCATGGTGGGGGCTCCTTGACACAAACTTAAATAATTTTACACAGAAACGGGTGTTCTTAGTCTAGGGCGCTCACGTGTCCCCTACGACAGTGTTTTTCAACCACTGTGCCGCGGCACACTAGTGTGCCGTGGGAGATGGTCAAGTGTGCCGTGGGAAATTGCCCTCATTAACTGATCTAACAACATTTCCCATCTCCAGGAAATCAGCTCTTTGTTCATCCAAACAAACCCTGATAAAACACTGAGTAGTTAGGAATATAAAAGATCATAAAATTATTTTTTCTTTGTGTTTATTTGATTCTATTAAATACATTTTGATAAGAATGAAGATACAGCGATTTAGCTGCAGCTATTCCTGTTAGCTATACCAGTGCCGCCCCTTTAACTGTCTCCACCAATCATTCTTGAAGGCTGAATCACATGTCATCAGTCTGACCAATCAGAAGTGGTTAAAGTCTTCACTTCCTTGTTTAGATTTAACTCATAAAGTCTCTCAGTTCTAACAGAAATACCAGCTAAAGCTCGTCTTTAGCGGTGTAGCTTTCCACAGAATCCGGTGTCAGACCGTGGAACAAGAGAACAAAACCATGAAGCTCAGAGAAGAGAGTCTGTCTGCGGTCGGCGTATTTACGGCACTACATCTCCCATGATGCATTGGGTTAGAACGACTGTCTTAGCGCACAATGAGCCTCTCCTCTTAATGTCTTTAAACAAGGAACACACATCAAACAGTTTTTGAATCTTTTAACGTAACTTTTAATTCAACTTTTAGAAAAAACAGCTACAACTTCCAGCTTTTTCTGCCACAATTATCATGAAAATACCCGTGAGATTCCGGGGGCGGGGGGGGCTGTCGATCAATACAGACTGAGTTTTTTTTTTTTTTTTTTTCTTTTTTGGATGCTGGTGTGCCGCGGGATTTTTGTCAAGGCTAAAGTGTGCCGTGGCTCAAAAAAGGTTGAAAAACACTGCCCTACGAGATCACCACTGCCTGTGTGTGCAATCCCTTGTCTTGTGTGTGCGCGCACGTGCTGTCGGAACAACAGCCCTGCCCCCCTTGCACACAAATAGACAGACAGAGCTCTTCTCTTCAACGAGAAGACCGAAATTAAAATCATCATTAATTGACGGAAAATTGACTGACTTGGTGAGTTAAATATGGCAGATAACGCTTATTTATGTGGAACAAAAAAAAAAAAAGAAAAAGTAACTTCTCCAGTACCGATAGCAGAACCGTTCAGGTCAGATCTTAACGATACTACGGTATTGAAGAATGTGGCCCCCGGGGCTGGTTCAATACCGGGGCACGGTACCCATCCCTACATCCCTCTCTATCCTGTGTAGAAGTACATGCAACATTTTTTTTAAATTTTCTGTTATGTTTAACGTTTTCTAGGTTGATGTCATGATCGAACTACTGAGGAGACCCAGATGCTGGAACCCGGAAGAACACAGGAGACAATGGTAAAGTCAGGAGATTTAATCAGAGCTGCAGTGTGGGTTGAGGATGAGGGAAACCACTGGAGCGAGGCGGAGCACCGAGGACGGTGTGAGCAGCCTGAGACGAGGGGAAGCGCCGAGGACGGCGCGAACAGTCTGGGACGAGGTGGAACGCCGAGGACGGCGTAGACAGCCTGTGACGAGGTGGAGCACCGAGGATGGCGGGGAACGCCTGTGACGAAGAGGACGACGTGGACAGCATTTGACGAAGAGGAGCACCGAGGACGGCGCGGGCAGCCTGTGACGAGGTGGGACGCCGAGGACGGCGTGGACAGCCTGAGACGAGGTGTAGCAGGAACGAGGCGGGGAACCAGCGTGATCAGTGAGGAGGATGATCTGAAGGCGTAGGACAGAAACGGTAAGTACAACGCTTGGATAGCTAGAGCGAATTTACTTAACTTTAGCCAGACGTAAGCACCGGAGGGAGTATAACAGACTGGCGTAGTATGCTGGGAAGGAACTCCTTAAGAAGGTCTGCCAGGTGATGAGGTGATGAAGACCAGCTGGTTCCAATGAAGAAGCAGGGAGGGGGGAGGTAGCAGCTGGAGGCACCGTGACAGTACCCCCCCCTCAACGACTGCCTCCAGGCGGTCCCGGATGACGATCCTGGTGGGCCCGATAGAAGTCGTCTATGAGGGTACGGTCCAGAATGAGGGAGCGGGAGACCCATGAGCGCTTCTCAGGACTGTAACCC
Source organism: Oryzias curvinotus (assembly GCA_023969325.1). Taxonomy (NCBI): domain Eukaryota; kingdom Metazoa; phylum Chordata; class Actinopteri; order Beloniformes; family Adrianichthyidae; genus Oryzias; species Oryzias curvinotus. Next base: position 39,731,053 of record CM043708.1, on the reverse strand, counting down.
TCCCAGTCCACCAGAAACTGGAAGCCGCACCCCCGGCGGCGGACGTCCAACTCCCTGCTGGCGGTGTAGACAGGAGCGCCGTCGATGACCCGGGCGGGCGTTGGGGAAGCGGACAGCGGGCATAAAGGACTCTCCTGGACGGGTTTGAGCTGGGAGATGTGAAAGGTGGGATGAACCTTAAGCACTGCTGGGAGCCGCAGCCACACACAGGAGGGGTTCAGAACCTTTTCGATGGGATAAGGTCCTATGTAACGTGGCGCCAGCTTGCGGGAAGTGGCCTGGAGCGGTATGTCCCGAGAGGAGAGCCAAACCTTCTGTCCCGGTAGGTAGGGGGGACTCTCCACCCTGTGGCGTTTAGCGATCAGGCAGTTCCTCTCTTTAGTGCGCAGAAGGGCAGCCCTGGCCTGAGTCCAAATGCGCTGGATGCGCTGAAGGTGATGCTGGACTGAGGGGACCGCCAAGTCCAGCTCCTGAGTGGGAAACAAGGGTGGAGAGTAACCAAGGGAGGCCTCAAACGGGGCAGAAGACGGGTGGCTGTTGTGGGCGTGTTCGATCCACACGAGGAAAGATAACCAGTTGGAGGGGTTCTGGGTGGCCAAACAGCGAAGAGCGGCCTCGAGCTCCTAGTTGGCACGCTCCGCCTGTCCATTGGATTGTGGATGGTGACCGGATGTAAGACTAACAGTGGCGCCTAGAGCAGAGCAGAAAGCCCGCCAGACCTGGGAAATAAATTGGGGGCCGCGATCAGAAACGATGTCACTGGGAATGCCGTGGTGTCTAAAAAGATGTCCAAGACCAAGATGTCAGCCATCTGGGTGGCAATAGGCAGCTTGGGAAGGGGAATGAAATGGGCGGCCTTGAAGAAACGGTCAATGACTGTAAGGACGACGGTATTTCCTTGAGAGGCCGGCAACCCAGTGACAAAATCCATGGCTAGATGGGACCAGGGGCGTTGCGGAACAGGTAAGGGATGGAGGAGACCCGCAGGAGGAGAGTTGGACGACTTTGAGCGAGCGCAGACGTCGCAGGCCCCAACGAGTTCCCTAACTTCCCTATTCATGGAGGGCCAGAAAAACCGGCGTTGCAAGAGTTTAAGGGTCCTATGAATGCCACCATGACGAGCTATGCGAGACGTATGCCCCCAGACAAGGACGTCCAAGCGGAGGGATGAGGGGACGTATAGGGTGCCAGGTGGGGCCGGAGGATGGTCAGGTTCCCCTCCCTGAGCTTGGATGACCCTGCTCTCGATGTCCCACGTCAAATTACCCACGATATACGTGGGGGAAATAATATGGGAGCTTTCCTGGTCATTCTCAGAACCGTATAAACGCGAAAGAGCGTCAGGCTTTATGTTTCTGCTGCCCGGCCTGTAGGTCATCGTAAATCTAAACCTATCAAAAAAGAGACATCAACGGGTCTGACGCGAATTTAGGCGTTTGGCTGTACGAAGGTAGGCAAGGTTTTTATGATCCGTCCAAACGATGAACGGATGTTCAGCCCCCTCGAGCCAATGACGCCACTCCTCTAGGGCGAGTTTAATGGCGAGGAGTTCCCGGTTCCCGACGTCATACTTCCTCTCTGCCGCGGAGAGCTTCCTAGAGAAGAACGCGCAGGGTTTTAGCTTTCCTGAATCAACCTCACGTTGGGAAAGAACCGCTCCCACACCAGAATCGGATGCGTCGACCTCAACGATGAACTGCCGGAGGGGGTCGGGCTGAATGAGGATAGGGGCAGAAGTAAAGAGGTGCTTGAGTTTGGTGAATGCAGACTGAGCTTCGGGGGTCCAGATAAATGGTTTATTAACGGAGGTGAGCTGAGTCAACGGGGCGGCTATGCTGCTATAGTTTCTTATGAAGCGACGGTTAAAAATTCGCGAAACCGAGAAACCTTTGAAGTTGCTTACGGGAAGTAGGAGGTTCCCAACTAGTGACGGCCGTGAATGTTACCAGAGTCTATGATGAAACCGAGAAAAGAGATGGTAGGTACGTGGAACTCACACTTTTCAGCTTTTACGTATAGTCGGTTTTCTAACAACCGTGAGAGAACCTGACGGACATGGTGGGTGTGTTCATCCAGATCTCGGGAATAAATAAGGATGTCGTCAAGGTATACAAAGACAAAGTGGTTCAGAAAATCACGAAGAACGTCGTTAACGAGGTTTTGAAAAATGGCAGGGGCGTTGGTGAGCCCGAAGGGCATCACTAAGTATTCAAAATGGCCGAGTGGGGTGTTAAAGGCGGTTTTCCACTCGTCCCCCTCCCTCATGCGAACCAGATGATAGGCATTACGTAGGTTATACTTGGAAAAAGCCTGAGCTTCTTGGACAGAGTTCAAAGCAGAATCGATGAGCGGCAGAGAATATTTATTCCTAACAGTAATTTGATTAAGGTTGCGGTAATCGATGCACGGGCGTAACGTTTTGTTCTTTCTTCTGGACGAAAAAGGACCCGGCGCCGACCGGAGAAGACGATGAAAAAACATAGACATAGAAAAAACACAAACCTTTGGTTGTGCACGCTCTTGCCAGCAATAAAGCTTCCATTCTCTGGATCTCGAACAGTCAACATCAGACGTGCAACTCCGATATTCTCTCCGCCATGATCCGCTCGCACCCTAAAATTGTTAATGTTTGTTACTGTAACAAAAAAACACAGTGGTTCTGGTAGTGCCACTTAAAAACCGTACAATAAATGTGTGGATTATACAAAGTTATGACCCATGACTTGTTTGCTCAGCTTTTCAAAACCCACGGTGACATTAGTGTAACAGAAAAATATCAGAAGGAGTGCTGTGGTCCACTTGGTTTGTGGTACATTACACATTTTATTTTTAAGGAAAAATTGATCTGGGTCTTTATGGGTTAAATAAAACCTACTGTAAGTCAAAAAGGCTTTTACCTAAGTGGATACCCCAATTCTTCAACACCACGAGAGAAGAAAGCCAAGGTAGTATCAGATCGATTATTGTTTGCTGCTCCCAGGTACATTATCTGTGAAATTGTATGTTAATTGAAACAGAAAAGAAGTTAAATTAAAATTATTGTTTATCAATAAGACCATGTCAAATTGCATACAAGAAAAGGAAAGGAGGACAATGTATTTAGGCCCATAACTCTTTGTAAAGTAACATTAAAACAAAACATGGAATGCTTTCACAAAAGGGAAATACCACCATGCTATGATTTTTGCCTTTCTCTGATCTCAGGTATCGATAACGATTGTTCTGATCTCCAGTGAACAGCGCCCGTTCTTTTATTAACCACAATTTGAATTCAGTATGAAAATGTAGGAGTGGATGACTGGCTGCTCTAGAATAACTTGTGATCGGGTTTAAATGTGCAAAAAGTCATAAGAAAGAAAATCCAAAAATGGTTACTGATTTTCTTTTCTCCTTTACTGATTTGTGGTATAAAGAGTAAACTTTAGGAAAAAAAAATTCAACATAGACTCAAAATTGGGAGCAGATCCTCTCTTATCAACCTTAAATGTCAATAAGTCCAAGTAAAGTCCAGATTTACTGTCAATCATCTTTAACCACACTGAGGGTCTCAGCTGTTTGGGAGGAAGTGCTGCCAAGTGTCCAGCAGTTAGAAGTAGACAAGAGAAAAACCACTGATGGATTTACAGAACTGTAGAATTTAAGTCTTCTTTTGTGTTTAATAGTTATAATTCAACAGTGTTAACTGAACTGTGATGATAGGGACATTCAAATGAGAAAACAGCAGATATAGAAGACTGAATAAACAGAAATGTATTACTGATTTATTTACTTATTGACTTTGTGTTTTAGTAAAATGAGAGTTTTATAAATACATTTTTTACAGAAAACAGTTAATAACAGAGTACAGTTAATAGTATAGTATATGCTCCATACAAATTTATTGGCTTTCAGACACAAGTTGTGTGTGTGTGTGTGCGTTGAAGTTGCGGCCCTCCCTCAGCTAGACCCTGCCTTCAGTGGCCCCCAGGTAAATTGAGTTTGAGACCCCTGATTTAGACATTGGAAAAATACCAGATATGTGACCACAAAGTGTGGATTTGTCATTCATCCTTGTTTACTTGTTTGTTGGTACATACATGTATTTAATTTATACTTGATTATCTAGCAAGACATCCACCTTCACTGTTCAGTAGCAGGTATTTCTCTCTGAGTCCCGCTGGCTGAAGTTTTAGCCAAAGACGTCCTGGATCCGTTTAGGCCAGTGAATCGGATCAAATCATTGATAGGGAGAAACTTTAGCACAGAAAATGCTCCTGTGTTAAAAATAAATACCAATGAATCAGGATTTACGTAAAAACGAAACATGATCAATCGTTTTGCTTTGAAATCAGCAACCACAAATTCTGATATGCAATGAATCGTTAAAACAAAATGTTACAGCCCTATTAAAAACGTATTTGTAATAAATTGAGAGAAAATAAATGAACAGAAATACGGACAAAGCAAAAGCTACAAAGAGCTGTGGTGTGTTCAGGGTTCCCCAGTAGATTTTTATCCAGAGTTCCAACAGGGCGTGTTTTTTATTTTTTTTCAGAGTACTGTGGTGAAATTCAGTTCCTTTCCCTCTCGTCTTCACAGGTTTGTTGGGTAGCTAACCATCCAGTAGCCTTAATTTGTATCCAATAAGGTAAAAAAAACCTGACTGGAGAACAGAGACTTCAGTATTTGCCAGCGACCCTCGATGGTCATAGGAAGCGCTGCTTTGGTGTACAGCAGCAGAAGCGGGAAACGGGAGGTAAATGAGGTGACCACAACCTTTAGCACAAGGTCTCCCACAGTTAGGGCAAAAAATGAGTCATTTTGCTGGTCTGAGTTACACTAATTGAAACATTCTTCCAGTTTTTGAAGCTCTTTTGCCATTTAACCCTTAAGATTAGTGTCATGCTAGCTCTTGAGTATTAGTCTCATTCCTTTCTTCTCTTCTTCCTTTTGTCATTCTTGACCTGGGTGGTCCTGCCATCCGCTAAAGATGCTGCTGCAATGACATCTTTAAAAAATAAACAAATGTTTAAATCCCCGTTAGAAGGAGAAGCTTTTATTTAGTCAAAAATAAGAAAAACAATGTATACAATATTTTGCAAATTTGAGACCATAAATTGAGCCAAAGTTGAATAATTCAGATAATTTAAAAAACATTACAGCAAGTCAAACAAACAGAAAGAAGATTGAATGAAATATTGTTTCACGCCAGAGAAACAGAGGCCTCTAAAGTCTTGGCATTATGAACATTGACTGGTCTGGAGGGGGCCAAAATTGGCGTGTAATATTTTTTAGCTTCCAGTTTCTAAAAAATATATAAATATATTTTTAGATTATAATGCTAATACAAGAAATCTCGTTAAAAAAAATCTGTAAGCATTAGTGGATTTTATTTGCAGATGATGAGGATTCTATGAAGGAAAGTTGTTGATTTGTAAAGATTTTAAAACGCAGCCTTCCTAATTCCCCCCTAATGTCCCTTTTCCACATTTCCTCAGTTCAGAAACATCTTCAGCAGGTCAGAAACTTTATTTGATTGAATCTTCATTATCTGTCAAATATTTGCGGCTGGTTTAAACTTAGACTTTGTTATGAAGACTTCAAAGCGGTCCCCAGCCTGAATAAAAAACACAGGGTGGTGTCAGGAAGTGCATCCAGCGTCATATTCTCTGCCAAACCAGCTGTGCATATTGTGCATGTGAAAGGAAAGCGTTAAGCAGACTAGCACTAGCGCCGCGGAGAAAGTGTGTAAATGTGTTAGCCTTGGGCGGAGCTGGCAGCGCACACTCTCCCTGGAAAGGACTGTTCCTCACTTTAAGACGTCACAATGTGAGCACCCACTCGTTTTCGTGGGTTGGGAGGGGCTCAGAGAGCAGGGTTTTAGAGGAATGCTCAGAAATGCATGAACGGGTCAAAATACCAGTTTGGGGTTATTTTTGTGAGGAATTAACATTATAATACACTTAAAAGCTCAAAAAGTTGATTTTGCCTGATATAGACCTTTTACCAGTTTTTTGATGCACCACAACTAAATGAAAATCACGTTTCAATACATGACTTGTTTTATTTTAAATTATCCATCCATCCATATTTCCTCTAAACACAGTAATCCCTTTTAGGGTCACAGGGCTGCTGGAGCCTATCCCGAGGGCAGGGTACAACCTGAACATGTCAGTTTGTCACATGACCTCACAACCATTCAAGGTACACTGGCACAAACTTCTATCCATCATTTTATCCAGGTAATTTTTTAGGTCTCAACCTAGAAACACGGTGGCGCAGTGGTTAGCGCTCTTGCCTCACAGCAAGAAGGCCCCCGGTTCAAGTCCCGGCTGGGGGACATGAAAAACAACATCAATGGGGGACCTTTCTGTGTGGAGTTTGCATGTTCTCCCCGTGCATGCGTGGGTTTTCTCCGGGATCTCCGGCTTCCTCCCACTGTCCAAAAACATGCTTCATAGGTTAATTGGCAATTCTAAATTGTCCCTAGGTGTGAGTGTGAGAGTGAATGGCTGTGTGATTGCTGAAATTCTTCCCTGCAACAGACTAGCGACCTGTTCAGGGTGTCCCCTGCCTTCGCTCATGAGTGGCCGGGATAGGCTCCGGCAGCCCCGTGACCCCGAAAGGGAAAAAACGGATAAGAAAATGAATGAATGAATGAACCTAGAAACAACTTGTTGTTGTGAGGCCTGTAGCGGATTTCTTTCTTTTTTTTTTTTTTTTTTCATACAGATACACACAAATATGTGAAGAATGTTTGAGAGAAAAAGGTTTTTGTGTGAAAGTTCAAACCTTGGAGTTCAGCTAAGCAAAGATAAAAGAAAAGAAACAAGTATGATGTTTATTTTTGTAATTTGGAAAAGTTATGTATGTCTCTGATTATGAGCATCAGCACATGTGAATAATAAAAATGACAAAATATACTGAGGCATACAACACTTCACTTTCAACAATTTCAGCAAAAATAACAGGAAAACCAACTGCTGAGCAAAACAGAACTTTAGTTAAGTCATTTATCTGAAAAAAGTAGACTTTAGAGAATACCTGATCTGTGCTACACATTTCTATGATCATGACCATACTGATTAAATACATAGTTCCTGCAGCAAACTTACAAAGTCTATTAAAAAAAACTCTAATCAATAGTCTTGGCATTAGGCAAAGAAACAGTGAAAAGTGTAAAATTCATAAATAAGAGTAAACTCATGCATGTTTTTTTACAACCAATCGGAGCATCGTTTATTTGACTCTCACTTTTTAATTTTAGTAATTGGCCCCTTAGAAACATGAAATAATACTTCATTTTTAGGAAAATCATACGCCAGATTTATTTTCCAACAACAAACATGAACATTGGTTTGCAGAGAAACCCAGTGAAAACAAAAACAAAGGTTCCATTTTTTTCTTAAGACACTTCTGCCCCACACTGACCCATGACTTACACCGGCCCGTCTGCGGTGCATCTCCCTTGCATTGCGTACGGAGTTAGTTTACATCGTCTCTGTCCCGTCCCCCCGACTCCCAGGGAAGTGGTTGGTCCTGCCACCCCCGTATGTACTTTGTCCCACTCTCTTCGCTCATCCAAAACTTTGACAGTCAGGCCCCCATGGCCTCTCCTTCCTCACTGAGGCCTTGTAAAATACATGTTTTGGGTCATAAATGATGTTTTCCACTTCCAAAGCTAAACTTGATGGTGATGTCTGTATGTATTAATATCTGTTATCTTTGGGCACATCCCCTTCAATATAAAATACAATTTTATAAAGTTTTATTTTTGAATGAAAAAAGAAGCTTTTATTTTGAAATCCAGACCTCTTTCCTGTTTCTTCGGCTTTTTACCACCACATTGATGCGTCAACAGACTGGAAGTAGAGCTCCTGCGTAAAGCCTGCGGTGCGGTGAGATGCATGTCAGACGCAGACATGGCAGAGGCGATAAAAACATCCTGATTGATTGTTGAAAGTTCCATTTTGTTGTGTCAACGCAATGGAGATGCACTGCAGACCAGTGGAAACCAGCCTTCAACCTAAAGAACTGTTCACACCGGGACGAATTTCACGCGCGATATTCGCCGACATTTAATACCTCGTGACTAAACAAAGGGCACCAATCATTTTTTTAAAAACGCCTCGGGTTCGTTTTTTTGGTTTGACACACCGCGTCAAAAGTCATACGACCAGTGAGAATGGCGCTTCTGCTCACGTGTCTGGAGCTTCTGAAGTTACAGTAAAACACAACTTGGAGGCGCTCAAACACAAAACTGTCTTGCTGAGCACACATATGTAACGGCGAAGAAGATATACGCCAAGTAGCGTCTACACTGCCGCAAAGAAATAAGACGAAGTCGAACTCACTGACGGACATTCTAAAATATCCCCGAAAACGCTCATGATACATTTTCAGCTCTTGTACCAGTCGATAAAACTCACCATGTTCTTCTCTTCTCGTAACTATGGGATGTACCCAAAATCGGCGTCTTTCATCATTCAACAGAACAATAATTTCTTCATACATACTGGAGCTGGAGCTACTGGTGCTTGAAATATTCATGTTTTCTTTGTATGATTCTGACAAGCGCGTAAATCCTGGCTCTCTTCTTCTGAGTGAAAAGCGAGTTTAAGAAGCATAAAGTTGCGCAGCGCCACCTTGTGTACAGGGGTATTTCTGTTTTACATTAAGCGCCATCTAATGTCAGGGAAGGAATTTGCATGTTCACTCGGCTCATCGTCAGCGAAAGTCGCCTGGGTGTGAACACAAAAGACGTGTTGAAAAACGCTGACGAATAACGTGCGCCGATATTCGTCCCGGTGTGTACGGCCCTTAAGACACAAAGCATTTTTTCCCTCTGCCTTTCAAAATGAGCACAACATAACTGTAGTTTCAGCTACAAACTAAGAGAAGTGCCTAAAAAATCATTTATTTCTCATAATGGTAGAAGACAGAAGCTCTTTACTGACTGTGTCCATCATCCATATCAACTTCATAAAAAGAATCAACTCAGAACGCAGCACTAGCTAGTAAAGCTTTGTGAATCAAGTTTAAAAAATCTGCTTTAAATGGCCTATACCATTCTTTTCTTTTCTGAGTAAACTATATCCATGTATATGTTAAAATATTACCTTTGGCACACCAAAGAAAATTTTTATGAAAAATGAGTTATTTTCCCAGCTTATTTTCCTACGATGACTCAATCTCTGAGGCTCCGCCTTTCCCTCCTTGTGGGTGCCGCCCATGATGTCAACCTAAGCCAGCCTCAGCAGTGTTTCTGCGTTTCACCCGTGAAAACAAACAACATCCAAACTTTTGCAAAGATGGATGTGCATGTTAAAGGAAAGCGTTTAGCCGACTATCCCTAGCTCCACCAAGAAAGTGGGTGTTAGCCTGGAGGCGGTGCTGGCAGTGCAGACTCCTCCTGGAAGGGGCGTTTCCCCACTTTGGGATGTCACGATGTGAGGACCCTCATTATTGTGGGTTGGGAGGGGCTGGTGCAGGTTTTTAGAGGAATGCTCAGAAATGCGTGAACGGATCAAAGTACCGAGGAATGAACATTATAATTCATGTAGAAGGTGATTTTGCATGATTTAGGCCCTTTAAAAGTCTAACTTTTTAAAGAAACTCATTACAGGTGTTCTGAGAAAAGCTGAGGAAAACACATCTGTCAAGGAAATAAAGAAGAAGTAGTCAACTGGACTTGGTCTATCCAAAATATTCTATTTTATTACTTATGTTATATATATTTTTAATATATGACAAACCAAGTCCAGCTGATTACTTGCTTACCTACTACCTGCATGAATGAGAGTCATAGACAGCACACATCTGGGTTAGTCAGAATCTTTCTGAACCAAGTCTTCCTCTTTACTAAATCTACAGACATTGATCTAGTCTAAGGGGCTTGTTGAAAGTGTCCAGTCTGTGTGAACTGAGGAAGGATTTGTCAGTAATCTTCACCAGCTCAGTCTGTTGCTTGGCCTGTTCTGAACCTTCTGCTTTGCGATCTCTCGGAGGACATTGTCAGCTTTCCTCAGTTTCTCCATGGCCTGAGCAAGCAGCTCCTCCGCTGAGCCCTCCTCATAACCTCCTTCCTTAGCCAGGTTAAGAAGCTTTCTTGTGTTTTCCATTTCAAGAGCAACTTTAGCCTGGAGGTCTGTGAATTCATCTTCAGGAGGTGGTGCACACTCAGCTGCGTTAGAATGGCTGATCTGAGAAGTGATGAAGGAATTGGAAAGCATGTTTTCATAAGAGGCTGATCTAACCTTCAAAGCAGGAGAGCTCTGATCAGGACTGCCCTCTGGTTTCATCTTAGTTTTGAAGGCAGGCTTCGGGACCCGCACATCTTGGTGGCTACTGTTGAGTGCAGAACCTGAAAGTGACTTTTCTTCTCCTGTTTTTTTCTTCCAGAGCTGTGGACTCTGACTGAGGCCGTTGGAGGGTGGCTCAGCTGAAGACAGGACCTCTGAAGGGACTTTGGGTAGAGGCTTTGGGGCTTGAAGAGGCCTGGTTGGGCCATCAGAGGCTGGACAAGTTGGAGTCTTGTTAGGATGAGCGGATTGGGGCTTTTTCTGCTGGACAGATGTCTCGTGGTTTTGTTTGCAAGTTAAAAGAGGACTGTTGCTCTTGCTTTGTGACTCGGTAGAATCTTGGATGTCACGCAAGCTGCCCCATTCCACTCCTTTGACCGAAGCCAGCTGGCCTTTCCCATCCATCTCCTCAGCTCGTCTTGTGTCCGTTTCACAACCCTTCCCTTGGTGTGACTCTGTTGTAGATGTGGCGTCCACCTGGTGCTCAGGTTCACCGGGCTGATGGGAGAGCTTTTCCTCTGGGAGAGAAGGTGAAGGAAGGAAAGAACCACGTTGGGGCTGTAACGTGACTACAAGGTTCCTCAGGGTGTTGCTGGGTTTGTTTGGTGGGGTTGGTGGTGGTCCAGGGTTGGTCTTGGCAGCAGGTATCTGATCACTTACAGCTTCTCCATCAGGTGAGGCACAAGGTGTGGCTTCATTTGGCTGAGACTGAACCTAGAAGAACAACAAATAATTTACATAGAAATCAATCGAACTTAAAAGTCCATAAATATATGTTCATGGGACAACAATGCCACAAACAAACAAACCTTTTTCTCTGGATTTTCATGAGTAGACTTATCTTCTGCTAAAGTATCTTCCTCTGCATCGGTAGGTAGAATGGAAGGTTCAGTCGTGCTCTTCTGAAGACTGGCCTCTGGCTCACCCTCCTCTTCCTCTTCTTTTAAAGTCTCTGTCCAACTACCACTCTGGGTCCCATTAGGCATGACGGCATCCTCAAGGTCGAGATCTAACCGCAGGAGACCATCAGAAGACCCAATGGCCACCTAAAGGGCAAAATGAGTTCAGATGTAGCGTTAGCCGGTATACATGGCTGCTCTCAGCATACTGAAGTTCACTTCTCATAGAGGTCATCCTTTTCATTCACATTCTAAAAATATTCTGAAACCTTTATGACAAATACAAAAATAATTTTAGATCAATTTCTGGCTTTGAAATTGAAGGCCAAAACCCTACTCCACTCTTACAAACCTCTTTCATGTGGATCCTGGTTGGTGGCCTCCTGTTCCGGTTCCCTTTAGGCCTTGTTCGAGTAACATGCTCTAAATTAGTACTTTCAACTTTCACCTGCATAGATATCACAGGGTTTAGACAGGAAGAATTTCATTCATGAAATCTCTGGCAGTTAACTGTGGAGCAAAAACAAATGCTTTACCTCGTCGAAGGCTTTGTTTTTTGCACGACTGATTCCATCACTGAGGGCTTTAATCCAAGCCTCCTTCTCCTCTAAAGACTGAGCCTGGAGCTTGACATCGTGGACCTGGATGAAGCAGAAATTCAAAGGTCACATCAAGTGAGGATGTTTTTTGTGGTGTTTTGGTTCTGTTACACTTTGTCCCCATCAGTACAGAACTTGTTCCCAGCTGTGGTGTCAAAACCTGAGCAGATTTACTGCAACATGGCACCCAAAACAAGCTCTTACTGGGGCTGCTTCTGCTAACATTTTAGAGTTTATCAACACAATAATTTTGGGGGGTTACCCCAGGTGACCGCATTAGGCAGGAACCTTTTGACATCATGCTCTCCAACTTAGCACAGAACCACAAGTGAGAGCAAAAAAGCCAAATTAAGGATCTAGTAGTTCAAAGAAAGAATTTCTGAGATTTCGGGCAGTTTTATGCTATAAAAAATGTTTTTTGGGAAAAAAAAATCCTAATTATAACTTAAAAAAAGATACATGTTCAAAAAACTGAACCATACTGTCTTCTATGCTGTAGAACATTTGAGGAACCATTTGAACAAATGTCCACTCTTACTTTGCTTGACAGAACAATATTCACATTTACATGCTGAAATAAAAGACCCAGAGTTCAACTGAAAGTTTTGTGTCCTTTTAAAAAACAAGAGGTCTTCCTGATTTTAACTTCTGCTATCTAGCTGGTGGCGAGTTGCTGTTAGGACAGAGCTCAAATGCACATGGCAGCAAACCCATCTTGCCTTTTGCCCTGTATTTTACACATTAAAGGCGCACCTGTTATAAAAGAAAAGACCCCCACCTTCAACCAGGAGGCGGAGTCAGCGCAGGAGCAGGGCTCCAGGCCCCATCTGACCCTCAGGTGGGGTTAATATTGAATAGCTACATTTATAAGGGTCATGGGTTTACGGTTATGGTTCCTGAGGGGTAAGGCAGATACTAGGGATGGGTATCGTTAAGGTTTTAACGATACTACTACTCTTATCGATACTGCTTATCGATCCGGTACTCTTATTGGTACTCTTATCGATACTTTTTGAGGACGAAAAAAAATAAATAAATAACAAATTAAGAACATAAAGTGTTTTATTTCCTCATTGTGGAACAACACTGTTTTTTTTAACAAAACATTTTACTTTATACATGAGAATGTTCCAGACAGGATATTTATTTATTTATTTAATCTAATTGTTTTTATTCTTTATGAGTGTGATGTTTCATTTGGTCTTTTGTCCATTTTCCACAACCTTGAATAGACTTTTCTGTCTAACACCAGAGTTAAGATAAGTTAAGTTAAATGATGGAAACAAATTCACTTTGATGCAGACTCCTTTCTATTTTGCCAACTCCATTTATTTTTCTTTAAATCCAGTAAACCCAATAAATGATATTAATTCTACGGATGACAACTATCATTAGTCATTAATTATTATTAAGTATTAGGAAGCAGCTGATAGTTTGTCGCGGGTCTGGAATCATAAGCGGTGAATCTAAGCCCCGCAACTCTACCTGTTTGTTGTATTCTCCGCGTGCAACGCCCCCCCCCCCCCCCCTCCCGCTGCCTCAGCCTGTTCTGCACAAACAGCGCAACATGCGGTCATCGTAGCAGCAAGGTGACAGGATGGTCGGCAAACGTAATAATTTTTACGCAGAAACATTAGTTCTTAGTCTAGGGCGGCATGTGTCCCCTACAAGATCGCCACTGACTGTGTGTGCGCTGCCTTGTCTTGTGTGTGTGCGCGCGCGGCGCGTGCTGTCTGAACAACAGCCCCGCCCCCCGTGCACACAAATAGACAGACAGAGCTCTCCGCCTCAACGAGAATACCGAAATTAATATCATCATCTATAATTAACGCAAAATTGACTGACTTGGTGAGTTAAATATGGCAGATAACGTTTATATTTTGTGGGACACAAAAAAAAAAAAAAAAAAAGTAACTTCTCCAGTACCGATAGCAGAACCGTTAAGGTCAGATCTTAACGATACTGCGGTCTTGAAGAATGCGGCCCCGGGGCTCGTTCAATACCGGGGCACGGTACCCAACCCTAGCAGATACCGCTAAAACAAACATTACCATGACCTTTTTAGTAACACATAAAAAAAACACAATCCGACACAGCAGCACGTTAGCTGGGTTAGGACTTTGAAACCCACAGTGACTTGTTTGGGACTTGAGTATAGAGGTATTTAGGCCCAGAATATTTGGACAGTGACACAGTCTTCATGATTTGGGTTTTACATGCCACCATATTGGATTTGAAATCAAACGACTACAATCAAACGGAAGTCCAGACTTTCTAGGTTTAATTCAAGGACACAGGGCTGTTTCTTGCTATAGGCAAACTAGGTGACTGCCCAGGGCCCCTAAGCGGCCCCAAAGCCACATGTTCAGCCTCTTCTGAGGAGAAATTAAATGTCAGTTTTTACCTGTAGCTATTCCCTGTGTTTATTTAACCCCTTTTACAATTAATTATTACTAAAAATTGCGTGCAAACAAAAATAAACAGCAATAATAAGCTGCAGCTGATGATTTTTTGCATTATTAGGTCTTTGGACCACGCTGTCTCATAGTTTGTGATGTGGCGGGCAAGCCACGCCCACAGGTGTGGTGGGAATGATTGATAGCTACCATTCAGTCCCAATAGCAAAGGGATTGGGGAAAAAAAACAACCAGCTATCCCAGTTGTGCAGAAAAATGCAGGAAAAAGAAACTGGTGAAGGAAAACTGGCAAAGATAAAGGTAAGTTATTTATTAATGATGTGGCTGCAGAGGTGAAATGTCGTTTTTTTTCTCCCCAAGTTTGTTGTCCTGCTAGCTAAGTAGCTAGCATTGGACACTGGTAGCATTTAAAATCTAAAAAGTTTCCAGATTCTATGGAATATGGATGTAATCAGTGGCAACAGAGCAACAGAGTACGGAATTGGAAGATATTGCTCCCAATTTTGCACACTTGATTTTATTTCTGTCTTATTTAGGAAGAATTTCCTGCGGTTGGTCTGTGTTTTATTGAACCCTATTTAAAGGTGTATTCAGACTTGGAAAATCCTTTTTTTCCGGACCCAGACTGCTAAAATTGTTCCAAATGTTGCGTTTGGTCTGTATTTAGACTGCCATCAAGCGGGCCATCCTGTTACGGAGCTTGTAAACCAAAGGTTCTCAACATTTTTGTAGCGAGGGCCAAATTAAGAACAACATTTTGGTCAAAAAAATGGATAAACATAAAAAGTTGTTTTTAATAATTTTAATGACCAAGTGTCATTTGTACAATTAACCAGACCCTGCAGATGTTTTCCTGGAGGTTGCTGTCCAGATCTTCTACTCATCTAGTATTTGTATCATTTGACAGACTTTCTTTTGCTCTGGACAAACAATGTCAGCTACTTTCAGCATACATTCTTTTTATAAACTCCCCATGACTTAAAGGCTTGCTACGCTAGGTCACTTCCAAAGCCACAACGTAGCTACTAGCTTCTGTCCCATCTTTACTGAATTTTTGTAAACATTATCTGATGTGCAGCATAGACTCATTGTTGTTGTTGTTGGAGCTAATTGTTGTCCTCCTCGCCGGTAAATTTGTCAGAGTTCTTATGATTTGTTACATAGTGACGATTTATTTTGAATTCTTTGAGCATTACATTTACCTGCTTGCAAATAAGACACATGACTTCATCCAGCCCATGAGGTACAATAAAAGGATTTGTCCACTTAGCTTGAAAGCACCTTTTATTCTCGCCAACACAATGTTTTTCCTTAAGGGAACCTGCTCGGGTTCTCTTTTATTAAGGGCCACAAAAAATCTTCCCACAGGCCGTGGGAATAGAGGAAAAGCAATAGAGGAAGACAGACGTGCTGCACTTTACAATTCTTATTGGGACATTTAACTTATTAAAACTATTAATTTTGATGACCAGTTTCAAACGTCAGGAACAACACTTTTTACCTGTTACTTTGGTACGGCGCAGGCGTGCTGCAAGGCGGTTACTGGCTTGGAGACGAGCCGTGTGAGCTTTAACTCATAGGATGCTAGTCACTGTATGAAGGTACGCTGATAAGTGTTTATGACTTATAGATTGGAAAACTGTGAGAAGCAATGTGGATCACGTTGGTTGTTTTAATGATCCTGCATTCATCTGATCACATTTCAAGGAGTTGCTGTGTCTTATCGTGATGTTACGGCATTATTTTAAGAGAATTCTGCTTAACCCTTGTGCTAGCCTAGGCACTTTAACATTGGGAGTTGGGTCATCTAGACCCACTAGACAGTGCACTGAATCTTTTTTCTTTAATGATTTGTGATCTTCACTGGTGTCCATGGATTACATGAAATCCTCTCCACCTTTATCCACCTTTGTCATGGTAGGAGAACACGTCAATGGAAGGGTGGGGTCATAGGATAGCACAAGGGATGAGGAACTACAAGACAGCTTTAGGATGATGTCACAGCAGCGCTGAGTGTGTGCCGTGTAGAGACAGAAAAGAATGTAAGAAGTGTTTTCAGCTGTGTTCAAATAAATGTTCTACCAAGTAAACAGTTGGACCCTTTTTTCTGGTTGATAGCACATCAGTCATTGCTTCCTATTTGTCCGTGGCCCATCTATTCCTTCAAATTACTCTGTTTACGTCGTCAATGTTGGCTGTTTTGGTCCAGTTTTTCTGCTCCAAGGACAGATTTTATTCAGACGGAGGAATCTCAGAGCACCTTGTGGTGAGTCCTTTGTATTTACTTTTATTACATTCTCTAGAAACTGATACACAGTCTACTTCCTGGAGAGTGCTCTTCACTTGAGTGGATGTTGGGTAGTGGCTATGACTTTTCTTCACCATGGGAAGGATCCTGCGGTCATCCCCCACTGTTGTCCTCTGTGGCCTTTCAGATCCACCAAGTTCACCTTTTACTCCAAGGCTGATCGTTTTGCAACTCCTAACCTTTCTGCTACCTCTATGATGGATTTCCTCCTTTTTTCCACTGGTCCACTTCACCTCCATTTACCAGATGCTATGTGTTCACAGCAACAGCCCCCAAATGCAAACCCCACCTTTTTGTCTGCTTAAATGATGACTGGCTAAGAAGAGAAGAGCCTCAGCAGCCTTGTGGATTTTTGCAGCCTCCTGACTCAACGGTCTGGTTACTTTTGGTGCCTCGAAAACGAGGTGGCTGTAAATTCTTGCTCCAATTTAGATGTGAAAACTACTTCTGAGAGTTTGCACTTTAAGCCCACATTGGTTAGATTTTTGTATCCTGAATGTGTTTTCTTAAATAGAAATAAGTATACTTGTGCCTGACTTATAACAAACTATTTTAACTTTATTTAAAGTTTAGTTCAAATGAATTCAGAAATACTTCATTAATCCTAAAAGGGAAAGGATCAAGTCTTAACGTTCTTTTGTGAATTCGGTTTCCAACTTTGGGGACAACAAGGCGAGGAACACAGATAACTGGGTGTGAAATGCTTTGTGGTTATAAGGTTAAGCAGGTCTTTTGCACTGCACTATTTTAGGATGTACTTGTTAGGGGTTTTCAAAGGTTTGCTGTGTCTCTGTACAAAAACAGCAGCAAACCAGGAAATGACAATAAAAAAATAAGAACACAGCCGAAACTCTTGAAAATGTTTCACAAAATATAAAAGTAAAAGTTTCATAATTAAAAAACAAAACAAGGCGATGAATTTGTGAGAGTCCGGACAAAACACGCCCCAGACGGAAAAGTCTGAGTTTTTTTTTATTCTATATATTTTTATATGAATGACATACTAAGCTATATCAAAAGGAATTGTGAATACTGGAGTTATGTTTTAACACAATTACTTTTTAGGGGTATTTTTTCTTAACCTCTTAGAACCTGGTGTCCACAGGCAACAACATCACATGTTGTGTTATTTGAGCACAGTAGTTCATTCTGCTTAACCAGAACCCTGTGACCACATGTATAAAGGATTAACTCAAATATTAGTTTTAAGAGGTCAAACACATGAGTAGTTGTTGGACACTCCAGGTTATTTCTCTTGTCCTCTGCAATAGGTTCGTAATAGTCACCGGCATGGAAAAACATTAAAAACCTCCAAAATTATTAAAACATTTATATCAAATTAAAGATGAGGGTTTAAAATGAGTAAAACAATAAATACCATAAAAATCCAAACTTTTTTTTAATAGGAATCCTCTTATTGAATGTGTGTCCTTCAATAATAAGGTATTTAATAATGATAGAAAGACAGTCAGTTAAATCTCTCAGGACCTGTTTTTAGTTCTCCTGGCTGTGGTGAATGCAGCAAAACCACACATGGTCTGCTATGATTGACATCTTTTGATGTTTTAGATTAAGAAAAGGTCCATTTCCTGTGGTAACAGCCGGAGCACGTCAACACCATCTCTCTGTTATAATACTTTTTAACAACCATAGAAGAATCAAATAAAATACATTTTTGAGATAATGGCGACAGATTGCAACAGCCAGTAAACAGCTAGCTAGCTGCCATATTTTTTTCTGCCATTTTATCAACTCTGTCGGCATCAATTCTGTCAGCTTTTATGTGTGACGGAGTTGAGGAATCCAACAATAATATGCCCTTAATATGTTTATAATTGGGTTTCAAATGATTTCATTAATTGGGATTTATTATTATAGACGCATTAGCGCGTTACTTTTTAAAATGAAAATCTCAGTTTTAATAGATAACTATTGGCGTGTTCTGAAGTATAAAAAAAAGGACCAACTGTTTGCTTGTCTGAGCTTTTCATTTGAACCCAGCTGAGACGTCTCTTACTTTGCTCCCATCACTTTTTGGGGGGGTCAATAAAAAGGACGTCTTCCATTTTTGTTGTTTAAACAATAAAGGATCAGCAGATCTGAATCCTTTTGTTTTTATTCATGTTTTCTGTTGAGGAATAATTAAAGATTAAGTCTGAAAATGCCATTTATAACCTGTGTTTTCAACAAAGGGTGAAGTCAAGCCTCAAGTAGAGATATGACATTGTATTGCATGTCACCTAAATACTGTTACAGCAGAGCTGAAGCTTCTCGTAGGGCTGTTAGATCTACATAATTATGTTCTTTTAGTGTGTCCGACGAATGTGCTTCCTGCATCTTTACATGTTTAAATGGCTCACATCTTTATCTACATTATATGTCATATTTTATCTAGTCATTATGTCACCATTGTAGGGCTTCTGAGGGTTTTTTTGTCACAACTTTCAAGAATCTTTTCTTTTTTTTATTTTGATGGGCAATCCATAATAACTTTATAATTATATAAAAAAATGCTGTCTTGTCCAGCAACTGACACCTTTAGATCAATGAGCATCTTAAAAGAAAAGAAGGCCACTAATTGCCCACGTATGTATTTTTGGTCTTTCATGATACATGCACGATATACGTAATTCATAAGTATTTCTCGCATTCATCATTCGTCCATGTGCACAAATGAGCTGTGCAAAATTTTGGGTCAGTTGAGAATTATGCATTGTAAGCGTATTTTACATAGTTTATGTGCAACTATTATTTAAATTTTACACAATTGTGCATGATTTTGGCAAGATGCATGTGCAAATTTGTGGTTTTCCACGACCATTCCACGTATGTCTAATGGAGTTTGCACGTATGTACCACTTATTTATAACTTTTATCTCACGTATACGGTGCACATATTACTTTTAAATTACAAAAATATCACTAATAAATTGCATATAAACCGCGCAATGATCACACACACACACAGATCACACACAGTTCATGTTCCAGTCATACCTCTTTTGTGGTTTTAAAGTGGTTTATTCATGATACATCTGTGAACTTGTCTCACTTTTTCCACATATATTGACGTATGACCAGTTTTCATCCATACAACATGCGTAAAATGTGCGTAGTGGCTGTGTGACACGGCCTTAAAGGAACTGGTTGGTCCATCTGAGCAGCCGTGTTTCTTTTGTCTCTGTTTCTGCTTTTTTAGCTTTCTTATGCTGAAGCTTATTGGTTAAGTTTAATTTGGTAACATAGCAAATCGAAAACAGTTACCGGCCTTGCCATTAAAACAAAAGGAAAACAAAGATGAGCGGTGCTGGGAATCATCCACACAGACATGCATAGAATTTGCAATTTTAGGTCAGCAATTTTTATTTTATTTTATTTAGGACAATTAACTGAATTGTGGTTATAATTCTAGACAAATGAGACTAAAGGTTATAGTTGATTTATAGAAAAATGGAAGAAACTAAGAAGCTTCATTTCTCATGTTGCTGCTGCATTTCCACAGGTTGCACTTGTGAAGCATCTCCAAACTCACCTTATTTCCACACTTTGAAGATCTTATGAGAATTAGTCTGTGCTTCTTTTTGAATGGGCTCTTCAGTTCATGACACTGATCGTAGTTTTCCAGGTCAAGCCTTTCTAGGCAGTTCTGAAGGTCCTGCAGCACAAGGCATGAAATCCATTTAAGAACTTCCATTTTGAACAAAGGTAACAGTTAAAGTCAGTTTAGCCTCTTCCTGGCAAGACAGTAAGACAACCAGAGTCATTGTTTCATGTCTGTTTGTTTTTTAGAAATCAACCTTTTGATTACATGGTCTGTATCAGGACAGACTTTTTGGTTTTATTAGAAAAAAAAAAAAACAGCTGTTAGAAGAAGTGTACCTCATTTTCATAAACCCCAACCTCTGTCTTCTCCAGTTGAATGTATCGGTCTTTATAGCTGGTCAAAACTCTGCCGTGAGCCTTCTTTACCCAGCCGGCTTTACCCAAGTGTGCTTTCTCTGTGTGCTGGGCTGGGTCCTTTTTCGTACCCTGCAATGACAAAGAGAGGAAGTAACACATTAGACTGCAAGCATAGTTGGGCTTTCTGCTACTGGGCTGCAGTTACAAATAAGAAACAGTCTTTCAGGTTTCGATCTTTTTTTTAACGCAATTTCTGATCTAAAAATATATCAGAAAAGAACAGAGGTCTTTGCTAAAGCTTTTCTAGACTTGTTCTGGAGAGTCTGCATCGTATTTGACGCCTGCTACAATACAGGTGGGTGGGTGTGGCTAGACAGCTAATTTGGTAAAGGCACTGGACGAGCTCAATTTATGGCTTCTCCTTGTTACTCCAAGGTCAAAATACACACACACCTCATCTTGCTGTGGTTTTTACTACCGTTTTCAACAGTTAACAGCAGCGTACCACAGTCCCCACCTGCCTGAATCTGCCATCATAATCCAATCAAAAACCACCTGACCTGTGGCTCTGTGATCATAAAAGCACAGACACATGTCAGCTAACTTGAACCCACACCAGTTTCATACAATAGCTCTGCACACTGCCAACCCTCACTCAAAAAACTGCACCACGTACTGCACCACACACATACGTGTGTGGAATTCTTATCAAATTCATTAACTCCAGGCAGCTGGAGAACAAACTAGCCTTTGGCTAGGAACCCATCTCTCCCTTTCTGAATGGAAAGCATCTTGACAAACAGACCTCAGGATGTGATGGTGTGAAACTACATCCCAGAATACTCCTGAACACAAGTTCTCCAGGGCTGCATCTAGAGTCCAGCTCTGTTCAGGCTCTACAAACACCGATGTCTTAACCAACATCCCAGAAACTCAATCAGTTCTGACGTTATGGGGCTGATTAGTAATTATACTGAGATTTCACATGGAAAGGAAGTTTAGTCACTGGTGGTGTGGTGTTATGACAACCAAACCATAAATGAAAAATCTTAATAGAGCTGAAGAAAACTCCACATCTAGAGCTGACCATTCACAGTGAGGTGGTCAAACTGTTTACAGACTTTTGCTTTGTGGGAATTTATAGTTCAGTCAATAAGTGGACTATGAACACCACTTCCACCATTTTATAAGTACAGTAGCAACTGTACTCTTTTAAAACTGTTACGTCTTGCTGCTGCTGTTGCTTTGCTGCATCCCCTGTCATTCTGCTCACCTGGCAGGTGTGGCCAATGATCTGGATCAGCACCTGCCAAGTATTTATGTCAGAGGAGGCCTCAACCAGGCAGGAATTCAGCGAGAGCAGCGCAGGAGGGTGGAGCAGTGGCCGGAGCAGTGCAGTGGCCGGAGCGGAGCAGTGGCCGGAGCAGTGACCGGAGCGGCACGGTGGCCGGAGCGGCGCGGTGGCCGGAGCAGTGGCTGGGTTTGGTTCTCTTTTTCCCTTCTTGGTCCTCAGCAGTCTTGTGCTGCTAGGTTTTGTTTTTGTAGTTTGGGGTTGGCCCATGTTAATCTTTTTTTGTGGGCTTTGTTTCTTCCTTTATTACAGTTAGACCTTGTTCGGCAGCCTTGGCAGGGAGCTGCTGACTCCGACGGTCATTGTGGCTTGGTCAGCTGTCTCCCTGACTTATTTTATGTTTGGCCAAGGCTCCAATCCCGGTGTTTTGTCTTTTTGTTTAAACCAGCACAGTTATTTCCTTTTGCTTTACATGACACAGGTTCTTCCACCCAATAAACTGTGTCTGCAAAGCAGTGTAAAAAATTTTATTTTTAAAGACATTAAAGTTTTTTGTTTTTTTTTATAATTTTTGAAAGGTAACTGGAATTTCTTGTAAAAATGTTTGTTTTTTCTCCACTTCGTTAAAATAGGACAGTGTTTTTCCACCAATGTGTCGTGACAAACTAGTTTTCCGTGAGAGATGGTCAGGTGTGCCGCGGGAAATGAATTTTCATTGATCTAAAAACATTTTATTTATATGGTGCCTTTCTTGACACTCAAGGTTGCCTCACAGAACAAGATTCATAAGAGCATAAAGACACAACAATAACTCAACAATAACACAAATAAATCATCAGTTAAAACAGCAGTTGAAACGTCAGGTAGTGAATGCACAATGAAAAGTGTACGTTATTAGACGTTTCAGTCAGACAACTCTTGCAGTAAGAAATATTTATTTGACATTTTCCACATTAGTTGGCATTCACATCTTTTGGTTTGGCATAAGGCTCCGTTCAATTCCATGAGAGATTTCCATAAAACTTTCGGGTAACAAAACCCCCTTTACGGAGCCCACAGGTGGAAGCCGGGGAGGAGGGTGGGGCGAAGAATGAGCGCTGAAGGTAAGAAAGAGAATGAACGCCTGCGCACCTGGCTTAAATAGGACGCTGAGCAGGTGAGTTAATTAACAGAACTGCCCTAAGGTATTAGCTGTACACTGCTACGAGTATCTGCCCGAAAAACGATTAAAATCGTCATTTCAGTCAGACAACTCTTGCAGTAAGAAATATTTATTTGACATTTTCCACATACTTTAGTTGGCATTCACATCTTTTGGTTTGGCATAAGGCTCCGTTCAATTCCATGAGAGATTTCCATAAAACTTTCGGATAACAAAACCCCCAACACTTAATTATCCAGAAGAAGAAAAAATGTGTATGTACAATCAGTGTGTAATAAAATGGGGTGTGTTTTCGGCAGCATTCCATTTCCATTTCATTTCCCAGTATGACTGCTATGTGTGACCCGGCACCATTGACCGTTGGGCCGCCCCCGTTCGAGTACAGCGCCACGAAGGGAACATGCTATCTAGTGGATCTGCTATGTGTGACCCGGCACCATTGACCGTTTGGGCCGCCCCCGTTCGAGTACAGCGCCTCGAAGGGAACATGCTATCTAGTGGATCTGCTATGTGTGACCCGGCACCATTGACCGTTGGGCCGCCCCCGTTCGAGTACAGCGCCTCGAAGGGAACATGCTATCTAGTGGATTTGCTATGTGTGACCCGGCACCATTGACCGTTGGGCCGCCCCCGTTCGAGTACAGCGCCTCGAAGGGAACATGCTATCTAGTGGATCTGCTATGTGTGACCCGGCACCATTGACCGTAGGGTCGCTCCCGTTCGTGGAAACCACTAGAGGAACATACTATCTGAAAGAGAGAGGGAAAGAAATAAAAGGGGAGCCAACATAAAATTACTCATACCTGATCTTAGAACGTAAGCTCACTTCCCCAAAAGAAAAACGCTGTGCAGAACTATAATTTAAACCGCCAAACAACCCGTATGATACACTAACTTAACATCCAATCCAAAGCTTCCGATGGCGTATTATGACATGCTGAACAGCCATTATTCGACCTTCTATTAAACTAAGAACAAGCTTGAAGGCCATAACTTCTTCCATTGTGGCAACTATAAATACACGAGCTTAAGTACATCCATTATTCCGAAGCTCCCAATGACAGTACAACGAACGAGCTTAATAGCCATAATTTTCTCCATTTGGCATAACAATTATAAGCGCTCAAGGAACATCATTTAATTGAGATCCCATCCAAATATTAAGAACGAGTTCAACGCCCATAATTACTATGCTTCAACGCCCAACGCAATTACTATACTTCATTGGCATACTACAAAATTGGCTTAAGAACCAAATTCAAGCTCCAGCGCATACTATGATACAACTTAGAAAATCCTAAATTTTGAGGCTTCCACCTGGCTATAATTTTCTTTTAACATCTATAATCGAAGAATTTACATTCATTCTGCTGTTGACATTGATTGATTAATTCAGTCAGAAGTGTCATTGGAATGCAGAGGAGGTCCACCGCCCCATCACTTTCAGTGCAGCAATAGGTACGTCGAGCAGTCATCGTTGCAGCACCAGATCAAGGAATGCAGGGGAGACATCACTTCCTGGAAACGGAGAAGCCGATCGGGGCGTAGGGGTTCGCAGGCTCAGGATGTGGTGCATAGATAAAACAAAGCAGTATTAGTCTTGACAAGAATATATAAAAATCCCAGAAACTGATCAGTTTCAAAATGCTTGAGATAAATGAAATAACAGTGCTTTTCAAAGAACAAATCTGAGAATGTGAAATTTAGTAGATAGTTAAGGTAAAGACCCATTGTGGATTTATCGCACCCTAGAAACCATCATAATTACAAATTCCAACAGTGAAATGATAGTGAACTTTATAACCTGCACAAAATCTTAACACAAATTTTTTATATATTCCAAAGATAAGAAAAGTAAGCTTTGACCGTTTCAGAGGGACGCACCTTCAGGAGGCCATCGAGGAGTAGGTGATGGGAATAGTAGCCAAGGAGATTTGTAGATGAGGAAGTTCAACATCCCACGTAGCAAAGGATTACAGCTTGGCTGGATTTGATGCTTTGTACTTGACATTAGTGGTTCTCAAATTGGTGGACAACAAAGTACAGACTACTGAAATTGTAATTAGCCAAGGGCGTCTGGATACTGAAAAAGAGAACTTGAGAGCCATAAGGGATCATAGGTTTTGATAGTATTTTTGCTAGACTGAACCTTAAGCATTTAGAGGCGAAGTATAAAAAGCCACTAAATGGGGAAGCATCTAGCAGACTGTCATCTGCTTAAGCAAGGCAGATAGAAGACTGACTTGTGGACACAAGATTTAACTCTTGAACTAAGCTTGACAGCGCAAGTGATATATTTCCTACGGTCAGGGTAGAAATTGCTCAAGGTGGTATTTAAACATTAACCAAGTCAACCGATGACACAATACTATCATTCACTATTGAAACAGCCTTAATATAATCTCCAAGGATGGAATAACCGGACGACACCTTATAAATCATCAGAGCTGTAGATTCTGGCGGCCGGACAAACACAAACCACTCTTAAATCCTTTCCCCCAAACCAGAAAGCGCAGACTCAGAAGAACAAGTGGAGGGAGCCTGAAGACACGACAGTCATCATAACATAACTACTCCAAGCATAGAGAGGGAAGGAACAAACGCAAAACACGAAATCCAGAACAGGAACACGAGGCCCAGGACGGAACTACCCAGAACAAGAACACAAGATGAACGGATGACCATAGGACCAAAGCCACAGCAAATGTCAGGTGGCCCAATCATTGACAAATCATATTCAAACCAAACAATGAATAAACAACACGCTGCACAAAAGCCAAAGATTACATAATGGGGAGAGACAAGCAGCAATGAACCATCCGATCCATAGAAGAAATATAAATCCGGAAGGGTGGAGGACCATACAGTATAGACCACGTGGAACCCAGATTTGAAAATAACCCCCCACAGAGATCCAAAAGACCAGGGATCCAGAGGAAATTCGGCCATTGAGAAACCATCAATAACTCGCAAAGTGAAGGGGACCCATCGCCTACAAATATCCGGTATAGAGCTTCTTCTAAGAAAGTTGAAAGTATGAGGACTGCCACGGCAGCTGAAAGGTAAACCGACAAACGTGTCGAGCGCCAACTGAATGCCAAGAGACGCCGAGAGGCATAGAGGCAGAACAGGGAGAACCTCAGCAATAAGACATCCTCAGCCTTATATCGTGCTCGGAGGAAAAATCGCGGAGACAGCCTGGGCAGCTGAAGAAAATATATACTAATCCTGAAGGCGCATGAGGAACTAGGCCACTGATGCCCAGAAAGATGAACTGTGGGGCGCCAACGGGTCCAGATCACGTCACGTGAACCTGAACACTTCGTAGGGGCCACCCTCAGTGGTGGCTTTGAAAACGATGCCCCAGAGAAATCCATAACACAGCCCCCACAAACCTCCAGACCAAACCAGAGAGAGAATAACAAATTAACTGTCCAGCCGAGAAAAAAGGCAGCGACGAGACTGACACGCTAATGCGGCCGATGCAAGTCCCCAGCCAGGGCAGGATCCACTGGGTACACAGAGCGGGGAAAAACAGGCGAAGCAGAACCAGATGCAGAACGTGCTGGGCAACGAACGAGTGATTAAAATGAGCCAAAGACGCTGCATAACAGAGACCAAGCATAAGGAAGTTGTCCACAGAGGAGAGACAGGTCCAAGAGAGACCAATTCACATTCAGACTAACCAGCAGCTACAACAACGAAGAAAATAAACAGAAGAACTGCCATAATAATAAAGCCAGCATCTAATTAAAGATAGTCAAGAGTCACCTTCAGCACCTAAAGAACAAAACATCAACAAAGAAAATGTAAAAACCACAAATAATTCAGCCAGCATGAGAAACCAGGCCAGACGAGGACCGCCAGCCATCACAACTACAGAAAAGACCCCACAACTCCTGAAACAATAATCGGACGACGCAGAATAACAGCAGAAAATGAACCAGAAGTGCATCAGGAAGCGGACCATGAGTCCCAAAAAACTACAATTCCCAGGGTCCTTAGGGGCGCGACGTCACTATACACGGAAGTAACAAAACAAGACTTAGCCTAGAAAAAACGACACAGGAAAAAACCGCACGCCGCTCACTGTAGAAGTCCGGCTGACCACGGCAGACGATAGACCCGGACAGCTCCAGATCCGGGCCCACGGACAACCCGAACACCGCGGAAAGCGCACCCCCTGCAGATGCACGCAACCGCGGCGAAATGAACGCGCTGGGCGCCGTTAGCCGCCCGGTGATCGCCGCCAGCCACCCGGCGAATGCTGCAAAAGGAGCAGACGCGGCGAAAACGGAAAGCCCACATCAGAAAATGGGGATCATCCATCCGAAGGACGGGGGGAATACAGCAAGACGTCGAAGAAAAGGAGATCCGCCGGATCCGCGAGCACGGGGAACGGCGAAGAATGACCGCTGAAGGTAAGAAAGAGAATGAACGCCTGCGCACCTGGCTTAAATAGGACGCTGAGCAGGTGAGTTAATTGACTGAACCGCCCTAGGGTATTAGCTGTACACTGCTACGAGTATCTGCCCGAAAAACGATTAAAATTGTCATTTAAAAGTGAGTCCATATGTCCTAGAGCAGAGAGGAGGGAGTTCCAGAGCTCCTGAAGGGAAATGAGACGAGATCGTGGAGCAGCCAGCCGAAGGGAGGAAGAGGATCTGAGGGAGCGAGTGGGAGGAGCAACAGTCTGGAGCTCTGAAAGATATGGAGGGGCGGGGCTGTAGAGGGCTTTGAAGGTTAAAAGGAGGATTTAGTAAGTGATCTGGTGAGGTACTGGTAACCAATGAAGCTGCTGTAAGACGGCTGTAATGTGGTGAATGGAGGGGGTTATGGAGGGCTTTGAGGAAGTCCAGGAAGAAGAGAGTTACAGTAGTCAACTCTTAACCTGAGAAGAGGGAAATATAGAAGAGTTGTCGACTTTTCACTATAACTCCCATGATGCATTGGGTTAATGTGACGTCCTCTCTTTCTGCGCTGCTGTTAACTGTTTGTAAATCTTCTTGATGAAATCAGAGATAAACAGTTTAGTTTCCTTCAGGTTTGTGTTGGAGAACAAAGGAATCATTCACAGCCAGAAATTCCAGCATTTGGTCCAAATCATCTTTATCAAAGAAAGAACTGATTTCTAATAATGTCTGGATTAAAGGATAAATTCAATTTCAGACGTCAGTCTGAAACAAGGGTAAGCGTGACAATAAAGCTTTAGTGTTACAGCAGACACATGAGTCATGATGTGCTCAGGGTTACCACTAATGTTGCAAGTAAAGGTAGACCAGAAGTTGTAGAAGAAAATAAAAGTGAATTAACAATGATATCAGTTGCAACATTTAGATTTACTTTAGTTTAAGTCGTTGACCAAAAAAAGGGTTTTGGTCGTTGACGTCATCGTGGCAGATGGCACTAGAAAACATGCATCCGTAACTTTGAGGACAAACCCTATTCTTTACCTCACTTCTGCTCTTCTTCTTTTCTTTTTTTCCAAACAGGCACCAGATGGCTTTTACCTTTAGTTGTCCATCTCTCTGGCATTTTGCCGCTTGACGATAAACTTCCCCATCAAAGTCGTCTACTAATCCAAGTTTCCCCTGTGTTGCCTATTTTTATTTGGCATTTTTAATAAAAAAAATGCTGAATTTTATATACTGTAGCTATATTGGAATGTAGGTCAGAGAATGTCACGATATGACTGATTTTTAAAAATATTTTATAAAGTAGACCCCCCCCCCCCCCTCCACCCTCCTTTCCGATCCCTCCACTTAATTTGGGAGGGACCCGCAGTCTGACTGATTCAGATTCCAGCTCAGACAAGGACAACGAGGACGGACAAAGGTCTGTTTGTCTGTCAGTGGATGCATCAGAATGGAGCAGAGACTTTGGTCAGCCCGTTCAATTTTCTGCGTCAGTAAAGAGAGCTTTTTTTTAACTGTTCCTGATTCACAACAATTTGAAAAATAAATAAACACTTACTTAATTTTCTTTAAATGTCATCCATCATGAGAAGTGCCAAGAAAATGCCAAAAGAAGATGTCAAAAACACCATTTTCATTGGAGTGAGTCTATACATAAAAGCTTCTATCCTGTGGTGATGTGATTTTGCTGCCAAATCCTCCTCCCTACCTGCATCACACAGGAATGCAGGAACATTCTGCCACAATAATTCATATTTTAAATTGGCAATTAAACGTTTTCTATTTTTATCATATATGTTTATTAAACTGCCAAGAACATTTCCTTGTACCTCTTTATTCAATGTGTCATGCTTCCCCACCATGATGTCTTCATTCAGTCCCATTTATCTTCTTCCTGTTCCTTCAAGTTTGTTCTCCCAGCATTTTCCCATATTGCATTTAGTGTCTCCATGCCAGGACCACTTCATATGGGTTTACCGGCTGGTTCCAACTTATTTATGTCCAGGTCAAATCCACAATACCAACCAAGATCCAGCCCAAGACTATCCTCCAGTCTCAGGAGGACTGGACCAAAGTCCATCTGGGCCCAAAGTCCAGCTCCTCTGGCAGATCTAAATGCCCCGGTGCTGGCCCGGTCCCCAAGTGCTGGGCCTTGACCCGCTTTGGAAATGTGCCACAGCACAAGCCCCTGGACTCTAGAAACCTTTAGTCGTACTATGAGCACGAACCGCAACAAATCTGACAGATAAAGCTGTGATGTCAGCTGGGAAACGAAATATTCTGTTTGTCCTCCATGGCCCAAATCAGTGCTGTGAGGAATTCTGAACTTTGCATTTCGGACTCTGCATCTTCTCAGGCAGGTTCTTTGAGACTAAACTTGGATTTTCTATTTAGCGGATTCTCCACTTCCCCAGAAACCATCAGTCAGCCAGATTTACTTCAACTCTCTTTACAGAGACTGCAAATTCAGGATTCAGTTCCCTCTCCCTTTCCCGTCACCTTCAGGAAGAGCAGGAAGTGAGCAGCATGCACTCATATCTGCCTCCCCTGTGGCTGACACCATCAACTCACCCTTTTACTTGCCATCCATCTTTTGCCAGAGTTCTGACCCAGTCTAACTCATAGTCATCAATGCAGAAAACCCATTAACTCAACGTCTTTTCAACAGAACCAAAGGTGTGTCTTGCAGTTTCCAGGATCTCTTTGAGAGGAAGTCTGCTGTTTAGATGGTTTGTTTTTATTTTTCTTTTGCAATAAATGATGTGTTCCATTCTGAGTTACATCTGAGCTGCGTAAACAAAAACAAAGAAGAATGATCAAATAAATGATGCCATCTCATCTGGCGGCAACCCCTGATAGTTTACTGTTGACGACTAAAATGACTTCTTTTACAGTCACGAATCATGGTTAGGGTCTCGTGCATGTAGCAAGCCAAAGACATTTTGTTTTCCTGATTTTGTTCTTTTTATTTCGTTTGCAAAAACATTTGCTATTTTTTTAGCATCTCTAATTTTAGGTGTGCATTTGCTCTGCTGTTTCCTCGGCTGCTCGTTTATTTCATTTCCTTTTTAGGTTCAGTTAAACTCTCCTCATGGTTCCCTCTCCATGTTATCACACTGCTCCACATCCTCCTGTCCAGGCCTTTGTTGTTCCACCTGACATGTCGTTCTACTCTTAAACTCTCTACACGTATTTTTACATACTTTTTTTTTGAGGTTCTGTTACTTCTTGCGGTTTCCTTCCTGTCTTAGTTCTACCTGAAGATGTTGAACATTTTCTGCTTGTGTCTGATGTCCGGAATTCATTCTGTCTCATTTATTGCAACTGTGACATGAGGACCGGAACAACAGTTCTATGTGTTGCATTTGCTGCAGGAGTAATTCATAAACATCATGCATGAGTCCAGCTTAGACTCCTCACACTCCTTCTATTACGATGTGGGTTCCTCCTCACTTTGCAGTTGCATCTCTGAGCTCAGCAGAACTTCCACGATGCGTTATTGATGCTCCTCATGAAGTGAGGAGGTGGGCACTTCTCCTGCTTCTATGCTCCTCATGAGACCTCTGAGGAGGGTGGGCGTTCTATGCTACGTAATTCTTCTTCTTTCTCCTGTTAAATTTAAGGTACTGCAAAAAAAAAAAAACCCACACAACCGCGTAACATCAGGCTGCAGCTGCACTCATAAGAATGGAAAAGTTATAGAGTTCCAAATATTAACGATGCTTCAAAATGTGTTAAAAAGTTCACACAGGAAGTCTGCTATACACCAAGAGGCCAACTCAACTCTTCAGCTCAGCCCACAGACCTTTGCAGTTTATTAGCAGTGTTTTCTGTGGTCTAACACAACTATTGACCTGCACTTGTTGTAACGTAAACAGCCTAACACTGAACTGAGTCTCCTCACTTTTTACTAAGATGCTGAACAAATGAAAGAAATGAATCCTAGTTTGATCATAAAATACATTTGCCGTGTAATTTAGTACAAAAACCATGTCTTACTAGACATTTCCCAACTTTAGATCAGAAATGCATTGTGGCACAACACAACAAAAACACACAAGCAGCACAGTCCAACATGCTGTGATTCCTGAGCCTGTTAGTGAATTTCATGAGAGCAGGTGACACTGAAGAGGACTTTTCTTCGCATCAGCTGTCAAGACTGACTGATCCCCGAGTCTTCATCAACAGACTAGTGTGTTCTGGAGGTAATTTTTGTGGAACGGCTCAACCAAAACGTTTTGAACACTATAATGTTTCCATGACAACAGGTCAGTTCTGCAAAGATAAAGTGAAAACCTGCCTTAAAGCAGACAAAAAGCTTCAAAATATTCCTTATATTTTTGTAGGGGACCTTTTCATTTTTTTTTTTGTTGTTGTTGTAACTTGTCCTGTCCAACAGCTGGGCAAACAGATGGGAGCTGAAGGCCTCTTGTGTTGGACATATTTTACTTTAACAACAAGAGTTATTAATCTTCAGACAAACCAGAGGAATGTCTGAATAAACCCCTTTTGTAATGGAGGCCAAACTTTATTAGATTCCATCATGTTTGAAAATCTTTGGTGTTGGACCGGACGGAAAAGGAAAGGAGGGAAGGATAGAGAGGGGTGTTAGAGAGGAGGTGGGATAGGAGGGTGATAATAGGAGGGGGGGGGGGTAGAACCGTAAAGCAGCATATGGCAACAACTTTACTGGATGTTTATCATTACGGTAAGGTACAAGTGCAGTACAAATCTCAAAGGGCGGGGCCTGTCCACACACACACTCAGATGTTATAAACACACCTGTTAACTGCAAAGATGTCCACATGTCAACATGTACACAAAACATGCACACAATACAGATATTATTCACAAACGCATACTCATGCCTTTTAACCAACTATTTTGAAATATTTCATTCGTTCCATCATGCAAACTATTAGTGCAAAGGTGAGCTAACACCTGTGCTCAGGTGAGTGTTTATGTTCTTCTAAATGGATGATGGAATGTGGAAAGAAGGAGGGAGAGCGCCCAGCCATCCCCACACCCAGACCCCCACCGCAGCAGCAGCAGCAGTCAGAACCCCCCAACGCCACCCGGCAGCAGGCAGAGAACAACCACCCCCCGGGCAACCACACCCGCCACCCAGGCCAGGGCCAGCAGGACCACCACGAGGCCCCCAGAGCCAGAGAGCAGGGAGGCACGGGGGGAAGAGAGCACCGCTCCAGCCCAACCAGGGGAGCAGCCCCCCCGCTGCGCCGGGAGGGCCCACCGCAGGGCCCCACCCGGGAAGAGTGCCCACAGCCCCAGACGCGCACCCCATCACCACCCAGGAGATCTGGGCATCCCCCCGCCCCAACCCCAGGTACGAGCCAGGACCCCCCAAGGGAGACCCGCTCTGCGCTCCAGGCAGCCACCCACCCGGCCCACGGTTGGTCCAGGAAGGAGCAAGGTAGGGGACAGCCGGCCCCGCCCAGGAGGAGTAAATGTAATTTACTGTAATTGGTGGGTAGGGCACAGAGAGGACATTCCCTGATTACTCACAGTAATGTCCCCTCACTCTCCCCACCAAGGGTCCCTAAATCTCTAAGGTGCGGTTAAAATTGGCGGGTAGGGTGCTAGGAGGACATCTGCTGCTTGCTGGCAGTGATGTCCAAGCACCCCCCTACTAAGGGCCCTACATGTCTAAGCAGGGGACCTTTTCATTAAAGGATGTTGGCATGATTATGAAAGCCATCATTTAAGCCCCTCCCCCTTTTCCTTTTCTTTCTCCTTCTAAGGAAAAAAAATGATTTCTTTCTTCTCAGATTAAATTTAAACGTTCTATGTATACATTTCTAGTTATTCTCCTAAGTTATTATTATTTCTGGTTTTAGGTTTCAGTTTGGCATTCAAAGGGCCGGGCTCCTGAGTGCAGTTCCTATTCTCATTGTTGCTGCTGAACTTCCTTTTTTAGTAGAGATACTTCATGAAATGGGAAACCAGTGGAGGAGCTGTCATTTTCTTTCAATGTTTTACCACTGCCGTTCTTATGCCAGAGGGGGAAAATGCATCTTCTGAAGCTCATGGTTTAAGAGGCAACTGTTGGAAGTGTCATCCTAGACATCCTTTGTCAACCTAAATCTGAAGCTTTTTTTAGGGCAATAATCACAGACGACAACATTTTCAGATCTGACCCCAGCTAAGGAGTTCTGTGTGACATCCATACATCAGATGTTTCTGTAAAATACCAGGATTCTGCTACGTTCCGGCGCCCGGTTTGACGTCTTCCCCTTTTGGATGCTACTTCCTTTCTTGGTCTTTGCTCAAACAAGCTCCGATGCTAAACAATAAAGTTCACTTCTGGATGGAAACCTCACTGCATAAACCACAGGGCAGCGTGAATAGAAAGGGCTGTGGTCACATGAGCAGCATGTTTTACAAAAGTTTTTGAACAAAGTCAACCGCTCTGCCGTGGTGCCACACAGTAAAGCAGAGCAGCCGTTTGGCTCCAGATCTACAGATGCTGTGTGACAAACACTCAGTAATATGTTTGTGTTCGTACCCTGATCTTAACCACACAACCGTCCACAAACATGCAGCTGGAAAACTCCAGTGGTTTATCTTCAGAAAAGAAAAGGAAGACTCCTGAATGATGGGCGTTCCCCTGCAATGTGTTTGACCTCTCGCATCAATCAAGAGTGTTATTTGGAACAGAAGCAAACTGAGGCCTTCTTCTCAAAACGGATTCAGCAGCTCGTTTACTAAACAGCGTCTTCGGTACTCACCTCTTCCATACTAAAAGGCTTGTGAGTTTTGCTTCAGCTCCTAGTCCGTCGTGGTGGTTCTTCTCGACATGGACTCTAGATGAGCAGCAGACACATTTCCAGCAGCACAGCAGCCTACGTTCACGTTCTGAAATGAGGAACTGTCAAGTCTCAGCTGCATCGCTTCCTCTTTTGCTTCAGAGTAAGGAAGCAAAAAAAAAAAACCCTTCGAAGAAAAAAGGCTCGGTTCCGGTTAGAATCTGTTTGCAAGATTACCGTTGCCTGATCAAAAAGAAGCAGCAGGAGCCCGTAACTTCTGTTGGGTCAGACATACGCATGATTTCAGGTTCCTTTATCAGAATGTTATTTGTTTCATAAATAAATACAATATCATTTCATCAAAAGCAATCAACCAACACTTAGCCTAGAAATATTCAATAAAGTTTTTCCTACATTACAAATTTACGGATGGTAAATATTCTGATACGACATGTTATTATCATTTTATCATTATTCTGTTTGGGGATTTTTAAATTTCCCAAAATTCCCTTTTATTGTAAAATGCATTTTTTTTATGGACTGATTTTCTGGGATGGATGGGCGGTGTAGGATTCAGGTTTGTGACAGGAACTTCTGTCTTTGATGAACCTAAAAATGACTACTGCTCATCTCAAGCATTACAAATAAATATTAGCAAACAAACAAAAGAGATAACAGATTATACATAATGATGAATCCTAAAGCAAAGTCTTAAATATCCTGCAAATATGTTAAATATCCTCCAAAAACATCATTGAGCAGACACTAAAGACAAACACAAGAGCCCCAGAAATTCCCTCCTCTGGGACCAGAGAGGTGACGAGGAGCCCTATCAATGATCCAGTCATGGACAGGCCAGCAGAATCACAAGACGCTAAAAATAACCAGGACCTGATCCGCTGTGAGAGGTGACGTGGCACAGGATGGCATGGCATGTCGTGGTGTGAGATGTTGTGACAAAGCGGGATGTGATGCAGTGGGACCTTACACGCTACGATCTGGTCGTCGGCTGCAGTTATAAAAATACTGGCCTGCTTTCAGCCCTTTTACTTTCCAGCACGTTTCCCTACAGTGGTACGACTGAGAATTATGTGATATTCACAGATTCAAATAGACATGCAATCTCATGTTTACATCAGGGCTTACCTTTACAAAACTGCTTACTAACATAACAACCTAAGTTTCAAAATTCATGTTTGGTGTAAAACACCAAACCGTCTGTTAAACACTGCAATGCTAACAGTGGTAGCACTGGCTTTGCTAATGTGGGAACTGAGGTCATAGACATGTTGCTGTTCCCCTTTAGTAGCAAAGTAAAGGCGGGTGTCCGTATCCCTGTGGTGCAGGTTTTGGTCCTTGCCCTTGAGCATTAGCCCCCTCCAAAATTCCAGCTGTGAGGGAGTCTGGTGGGGTAATGTTGACTATCCTCCTCTGGGACCCCAACCTCTCTTTAGTGTCCTCCTCATAAGGATAGGTGGGCGGCCCCTGAGTTGCTCTCTTATCGACCTCCCACGGGGTGGAAGGGTGGTTGCCTGGAGCATGGGGTGGGTCTCCCTTGCTTGTGCCTGGGTTTGGGGAAGGGGGATTGCCCGAAACCCAGTGGTGGGCTGCTCGTCTGGGGCTGGGGAGGCTCTCCAGGGGTGAGGTCTCGTTCTGGGCCCACAGGCGGGGCTCCTGTGGCGGTCCTGCCAGCCCTGGTCTGGGTGTCTGGCTGGACTGCCGGGCGGGCAGATTCTTTCTATCTGCTATGCCATGCCGGTGTCTGGGGGCCCTGGCTACTGCTACGGCTTTGGCGGGGGTCTTGGTGTGGGGTTCGGCCGGGTACTCTCCCTCTGTTTTCATTCCATCATCCACCCCAGCAGAACATAAACACTCACCTGAGCACAGGTGTCTGCTCACCTTTGCACAATGTGACGGAATGAAATGCTTTACATGTGTTGGTTTGTATGAATATGTGTGCGTATGAACTGTAGTTGTGTTGAGTACATGATGACATGATTGTATGTGAATATTTTTGGAGCAAACAAGTATGTTTTATAACACTTGAGTATGTGTGTGGACAGGCCCCACCCCTTTTGAATGACACCCTAACCCAAAATCCCTCCCTTATTTTCTCTTCTTCTTTTCCGCCCGGTCCAACAAAAAAAGGGCACAAATTTAATCAATATAAATAAAATTTAGTCTAAATTACAAAAGGGGTTTATACAAAAACACATCTAGTGTGTCAGAAGATGCACAACCCCCTGTTGTAACAGTAAAATATGTCCAACACAAGAGGCCTTCAGCTCCTATCTGCGTGCTCAGCTGTTGGACAGGACAAGTTAAAAAAAAAAGGTGGTTGCCTTGGTTATGTATCACAACTCTGGGCATTCATGTGACTTTCAGAATGAGGAAGGGAGGTAGTGGGTATGTGGGAGGTAGTACGTTCTTCCGGACAGTGGGGGGTACGTAGATGTAACTATGGGCGAGAGACAGTTGGGACTTGTGGACAAGACTTGGCAGAAGTATGAATGTTTGTCTTATTTTGTAGTTGCAGCTTGTGGGGAAAGAACAGCAAAGAATGTTGCAGCAGGAGAGGAATAAAAACACAGCAGAGCTGTCACTGCAGGGAGTTAGGATGACTCGTTAACAAGACCTTAAGATATTCAAAGTCCTCCACCTGGGGCAGCAGCACTCCAAACACCCACATAGGGCAAACTACATTTCTCTGGTCAAGAACCACATCATCAGACTCAGAGGTCCTGGCCCTCATCCCAGCTGCTTCACACTCAACTTCCAAACCGCCCCAATGCACGGGGCGGTTTGGAAGTCCTGGCTCCATGAAGCCAACAGGACAACATCATCTGCAAAGAGCAGAGAAGAAATACTGTGGTCCCCAAATCAGACACCTTAAAAAAATGAAAAGAACCGGAGATAAAGGGAAGCCCAGTCAAAGTTCAACATACACCGGGAACATGTCCGACTTACTGCCAGCTATGCAAGCTCCAACTCCTGCTCCGGTCATACAAAGACCGGACAGCCTTCACCCCAGGATCCCATTCTCCCAGAGCACCCACCACAGGACACCACGGGGACAGGGTCCTCTGAACACCGAACGCAATTTGCGAAGCAAGGGCGTCCAGTTTCAATGTTAAGTCAATAGTACAGACACGACATGATGTCCTGTGGTGGGATTTTAGCAACAGGTGCGGCGTGTCGGTCCGGCAGCAATGTGATTTGAGTGGTGCAATTTAACCCTTGTGCTATCCTACGGGGTCAAGATGACCACTGACGTGTTCTCCCTACCATGATAAAGGTGGATAAAGGTAGAGAGGATTTCATGTAATCCATGGACACCAGTGAAGATCACAAATCACTGAAGAAAAAAGGTTCAGCGCTCTGTCTAGTGGGTCTAGATGAGGCAGGATTGGCTCTGAGCACCGACTTCTGCCATGAGCAGCGCCTGACATTGGCTCTCAGCCGATGAGCTGTCACTCTGTAAGTGTCTTGAGTAAGCTAAAGTCACGCAATCATCGAAATCTCTGACACCCCCCCCAACAGCAAATATAGACATGTCCTATGACATTTAGCAGATTAGTTGGTTTACTTCCTCTAAAAAAGGAATACAGAACAATATCAAGTTCATTAGTACTTCAACTTTTCAGCAATAAACACCCGCTCCAATTGAAATTGTATGCTAGGTGTTTTCAACATGTTCTTCTGGCATTGTGATGGATAACATATTTAAAATAATATGGTTAAAATTGTAATTCTGAGAATTTGTTTGTTCAAAACTTTGTGAATCAGAAACAAATGAAAAATGGCTGATTGAAAAAGCTTGTATGTGTGACAGAGAAGCTACTACAGGAGGCCACAGTCTCCCTGCTCTGCTCCATTCTGATCATCCACCGTCAGACAAACACATGCATGAACGTCTTTGTTTTCCTCGTCTGATCTGGAATCTGGATCTAAACTAGACGGCTGGATGGCTCCAACATTGCTCCCCGTTTTAGTTGCACCACAGAGGCAGAGATGGAGGTTTTATTACTGATTTACAGAGAATTCAAGTCCATTTGCTGAGAAAAAAAGCATCACTGCTGCAAATATGAAAGAGTCAGATTGGCAAAAATTTCTGACAGAGTAAAAGTGTGAGTTCCAAAGTATCATTATTACTCCATTTTTGTCATAAACAGTAAAAAAAAAAAGCTTTAGAAAATAAGAATCATTCCATGATTAGTCAAGCATAGCTTCATTTCCTGCCACCAGTTTCCTGTGACGGTACAGGATTACAGTAGAAACCATGTTTCATCGGATATCAGTTCTACTTTGACTCGTTGCCATGGTGATCCATTCCATCCAGCTCCACTGATGTTCATAGGTTGAGCTTTTTCTGCCGTTGCTCCACCACCGTGAGATGTTCTGGGATTAATGGAGCAAAACATCAATGAAGGGGGGGCTCCCGGCTGATGCCCCACTGTCACCACTGTCGTCTGGAGTGTCAGGCGGAAACGCCGTGCAGGTAT
Source organism: Oryzias curvinotus (assembly GCA_023969325.1). NCBI lineage: Eukaryota > Metazoa > Chordata > Actinopteri > Beloniformes > Adrianichthyidae > Oryzias > Oryzias curvinotus. Next base: position 39,692,516 of record CM043708.1, on the reverse strand, counting down.
CTTCTACCTGTGCTTTCATCTTCCAAACCAACAAACTGGATTCTCGGCTCAGGCTGGGCGTGATGTGACCCGCCCCACAGGAAATGGCCCCCTGATCTGGTCTGGACTGTCCTGCAGACGCCTGACAGTGAGATACTGCCGTCCTCGGCTTCAGGGTTTTCTTCAAACATCAATCAAATCAAATCAACTTTATTTATAAAGCACTTTTCATATAAAAATATAACACAAAGTGCTTTACATGAAAACACAACAAAATATAAAAACAAGCATTGACGATTTAAAAATAAACAATAAACAATTTTAACTCCCACTACAATTTTAACTTCCACTTTAGACACACACACTGCATGTTAGCAGCACATACACAGCAAATACACTCCACTCACAGAGGAATCCCGGAGAGGGGGTTCTGTGGCTTAGCAGCGGTGGGGACCCCACACTGGAGACCTCCTTTTTTTTTACCTGCAGCACACACACAGCCGGTCTTCAACCGCCTGGTCCTCTCAGGGACCGGCTGCGGTGATGGTCGGGCGTACGGCGCTGGGGGTCGGTCGGTGGGGGGGGGGGGTGTTACTGCGTGGCGGCGGGGGGTGGGGAGGTAACCAGATGATTGTGAGTATGTGTGCGTGAGTGCATGGGTGGACACACCTGGCTCACTGGAACCCTCTGGGGCTTTCCCTTCCCATCACAGAGAGGGTAGGGCACTTAAAGGGTAAGGGAGGGGGGGGGGGGGGGGTTGTAGTGGGCAGGGTTATGGGGGGTGGCTGTGGGTGCGTGGCGATCTCTGGGTTGCTCGGGTCGTGTGCCGTGGCTGGTTCGCGGACACGGGGCAACGGTCGGGTGGTGGGCGGCTCTTGGGTTCTGGGGCCCTGGCTTCGTCCTTGGCCCTTGTCTCGGCGTCCGGCGCCCGGCGGCCCCCATGGCTGCCGCCTGGTACGGCTAAGCGCTCCTATCCTGGGGCCTGGGGGCCGGACACCGGGTTCGCTTATGCCTCTGGGCGTTGGGGGGGCCCCTGTAGGGGGGCCTTTTCTGCGCCTAGCTGGTCGGGTGGGCGGTCCCCGCCTCCCCCCCTCCCGGGCTGCCTGGGTCCAGTGTGGGGGGGGGCCCTGGCCGTGGGGGGCCTCTCCTCCCCTTTCCTGGTCTGGCTGCTCTGGCTGGGTAGGATCTGGTTCCCCACAACACAAGGTTCACTTCGGCAGCATGCATGTATCTCCACCCCCTCGCGCACGTGCACGTGCACACTGCCACACTGCTCCCTGTCTGCTTCATCCCTCCTTCTAACCTACAGTGTATTGATGGACAGATATTTTCCACTCATCTTCGTGTCAGAATTTTTACCCATGATGTAATATTTGTCTTTGCAGCAGATCTAGTATAATTGTTACAGCTTAAAAGAATAACTGATCCAAATCAGTGCTTGTATTCCCCCCTTTTTTCACCTTTCTTCCCTTTACTCTCTTCCACCCCCGACACACATTTTCCCTCTTCCTCCTTACACACACTAAATATAACAAATAAAGAAATAAATAATACAACAAAAAGGGGTTAATTCAAATCTACACTCTGGCTTCTAAAGTTCTATAACCTCTTTTTGTGATAGTAAAACCTGTCCAACACAAAAGGCCTGCAGCTCTAATCTGTTTGCTAAGTTGTTGGACAGAACAAGTGAAAGAAAAATAAATAAATAAATAAATAGGGCCCCCCTCCCCGTACCTTGCCACCTCCCACCCCCTAACTGATGGCAAAGGACAGAAATAGGCTGAGCACAAAAACATGATGCTGGAAACGCTGATAATTGGAACCTCCCCTCCGTGAACAGCCGCATAGACAGCCAAATGCAGCATCACAGGCGGGGACCGCTCCACCACAGCTAAGAGGTGATGCAGGTCCCCATCTAGAGCCGCAGTGGCTGAACAGCAGCCGACCCAGAGGGAGAGGTTCCAGCTGAGGAAGCACCGGAAATAAAAATATAAAAATGAGAATTAAAAAAAAAATTAAACATATTGATAAAAACAATAAAACATTAAAATAAGGTTCATTAAAATAACGCGTTAATCTACATGGGAAGACTCGTCTGTGTGAAGCTTTTTGAGCTTTAGTTAGCTTAGACACCCCCCCCCCCCCCCCCAAAAAAAAATCTGTTTATATTCGTACACATCAACTAGGCCTGGGCGATAAATCGATCAAATGAATTAATTCGAATTTTTTGTTACGGGCGATTTAAAAAATAACTAAATCGAGTTTTTATGTGGCGCATTTTTGGCTCCTCAGAGCTTCCGTAGCGTTAGTTTCACACGGCACGCGACAGTATGGCTACCGGTGAGAGTGGGCAGTTTGTTCCCAGGAAAGAAATGTATGGTGTCAAATTCATGCCTAAATTATTTGGCATCAAAACTGTAAAACCAGGAATCAAAACCCAAATTCTGCAAACCAAAACCCAAAATCTGAGAACCAAAACCCATAATTTGCAACCAAAACTCAAATCTACAAATCAAAATTCATAAATTGAGAACCAAAACCCATAATTTGCAACCAAAAGCTATAACTTAAAGTGCAATCATATTTCTCAGGTGCTGATTTGTTTTCTCGCTGTTCTGAAATCGTCTTTTTGAGTTGCGCTTTTATTTTGAAATCGTCTTTTTGAGTTGCGCTTTTATTTTTTGAGTTGAGCTTTTTTTTTTGCGGTTGCGATTCTAAAACCTGTCACACACGTAAAAACAGCGCCACGTCAGTCAACGGGAGGGGAGGCGGGACATCCCCACATCCAGAAGCTCATTGGCTACCGAATAACACCGAGTCTTACGTCAACAGACCAGTTTAGAATGTGCCGGTAAGTTTTTCATGTTTTTCAAACCTTTTACTATATTAAACGATCAAACTTGTACTTTATTTAACCAGAGGACGCAAGCACAGTCAGATGAGGAGCTCCACCAGTAGCTGCTAGTGAAAAAAGATGTTAGAAAGGTAGACGTTGCATGACAAACTGTCACCATTGTTCTCCCGTGTTAGCATGCTAGCTAGCTCAATGCTAGCGGGGTTTACAGCTCTTTTCAGGACTTTCATGGATTAAACAAAGTCGATTTTTTTTTTTTACCAGTGTCAGTATCAGTCATGTAAACCTGGGAATAATTGCCCGTGAATTGTCACTAGGGTTAATCAAAGATTTTTTTCGAGAAGTACATTCATGTATAATTTAAAAGGTTTCTCAATATATCTTTAGGGATTACAGATTGATTGAACAAAGCAACATATTGCTGTAAGAAAGTGACACCTTTCCTAGTTCATCCCTATTTAAAATAATAAAAGTAAAATTATGATTCAGAAACACATTATTTATTTGAGGTACCAGAACAAATGTCCCAGGTGTGGGATCAATAATGTTTTTCTGATTTTGAACTGTATTCCAAAACCATTTTATTCTCAACCTTAAAGATTGCAGGTTCACACGGGAAGTTAACTCTCACAATATGCAGCTGTGTGTGTGTGTGTGTGTGTGTGTGTGTGTGTGTGTATATATATATATATATATATATATATATATATATATATATATATATATATATATTAGGGTTGTGCCGATGGACGATATCATCGTCCATCGTGATGGATGACTGACATCACGATGGAGAGGCACCATCGTGATGCCACGCCCCCGCCACGCCCCCGCCACGCTGCTAGTCGACACCATAAGCCGCGGTTACATGAACAAAATATCTTGATGGAATCATTGGTCGGATTAGAATCCAACCGTGTACATGGGCCCAGAAAACCTTTTTCAGAATATAAAAAACGTTCCCATGGATGACACTTAAGGTCGGAATAAATCATTCGCACATGCGCAGTAGTGTTTTCAAACCGGAAGAGAAGATTAGTTCCGCCGAGCGGCTACATAGATAGATATGGCAGCTCGGTAATATACTAGATGATCTTCTAAACGTGCTTTTATTAATGTTACGGTTATTATGAAGCGCCTGTTCAATCATTTTAATTGTAATCCGTGTAGTCAGTGCTTTTTCTGTTGAACGGAGCCGGAAAGAAGCCCGTATTAGCAGTATGCTAACAACACAGGCTAACAACATTAGCATGAACATAAAATGTATCCATGCGGGAAACGCTGCAATCTGCATCTTAATATGTGGGAATAACATCAGCCTTTATTTAGTCGAGACATGACTGGAAACACAAATCCACGTGATTGTTTGAACGGTTTTTTAAGGACTGAGCGACATTTCTGCTTTGAAGCTAACAGCGCTCCTCAGCCGCTGTGTGTGTGCTGGCGCTCCGAGCCCCGACACACTTTTACCGGGAGACCCAGTTCTCCTGAGATCGGTAGCTCGCTCACGTAGAGCGGCGGGACGGATCACAGTCCTAAGTCTCCCACACGTAACGAAGCACCCCCCCCATTCCCCTCACAGCTGTAAGTCCGTCTGCTCTGCTAGAGACGCGGTCGCTGCTCCACTGGTCCACCTGACTAATCAAGTGCAGGAGGAGCGGACCACTTCTATTCTATTTTGTTTGTTTTACTTTTTTCAAAGTCACTTCCCTCAGTTTATACTGGATCATCGCGGATGAGTCATTATTTGGGAGATAAAAGTAATAAAGTAAAAAAACGAAAAATAATTATATAATAACGAAAAATTACCCCCCCCCCCGGACGATATCATCGTCCATCCCGATGGTTGACTGCAAACATCGTCAACTGCCAATTTGCCAATTTAGGGGACATCGCCCAACCCTAATATATATATATATATATATATATATATATATATATATATATATATATATATATTTTTTTTTTTTTTTTTTTTTTCTCATTTTAACTTTCTTAAATACATTTTCCTTTGTGTGCAGGATGCTGTGGACATTGGACGACAGTCTAACTTAAACCAGGCAGAGCAGGAAACTGTTGGAGTTGTTGTTCCCTCTGTGGCGTGTCCTCTCTCCTCTCAGACCTGTTCAACCCTTGTGGGACATCAGAAAACCATGGCCAACCATGTACTGATCTATGCATGTCATCTCAGCAGGATGTAACAGAAACCAACAATGTGAACAGATCTCATCTGCCTTACAAAATACTGCCCCCCTTAAGAAAATAAATGGCTAATAATCACCACTGGTATTTTGTAATGCTTCACTTTTTAATGTTTGACCATTATATGTGTTTTGTACAAAAGACTGATTGATGGTTTTGCACATATCGTTGAAACACAGAGTCAAGTGTATTAGATTCTGTGAAATTCTGAACCACAATTCAGATAAATTAAAATAACTGTTTTTAAAACTCCTCAAAAGACTTGAGGTGGAAAAGTCACTGTTTTTGTGGAGGCACTGAGAAATGGGAAGCAGACAGTGTGCCTGGGCATGTTGTCAATGCAATCATGGTCTAAATGGACAACTATTTTAAATGCTTCTCTTTCAGTTAACAGGAGATGTCTGTGAGCCGGCTGGACAGCCTTTGCATCACACCAGGGACGTCTTTGGGGCCTGCATCTGGAAAGAAACAAAAACAGCAAAGTTAATTAACCCAAAAAAGAAGAGAAAAATTAAGATTAAAATTGGTTTCTGTACCTTCAAGAAGTTGTAGACATCCACGTCGCAGCTGCCTCAGAATTCCTGCCTTTTTTGTTATGGCATGCATAACAACGGTCCTTATAGAAAACAACAGACATACAGGAATAGTCCATGATTTTAAAATCACCACCTAATTAAAAAGAAACTAATAATTCTATTGATGTCTAATACTGGAATAATTTTAAGGGGAATAAATCACGTTTTTGCTGGTCTGCTACAATTTTCTCTGCTCTGATTCACTCATACCAGAATTCTGCCAGTCTGCATGGTGCAGACGCATACATTTTGTAAATATGGCACAGTAATATTGTTGCTCTGTTAATTCCGTCTGTCTGGAAACCCTGAAAAATATTGAGAAACCTTATAGGTTATGACATATTTAATTAATCCTAGTGACAATTCACGGGCAATTATTCCCAGGTTTACATGACTGATACTGACACTGTGGTAGAAAAAAATTGACTTTGTTTAATCCATTAAAGTCATGGAAAGAGCTGTAAACCCCACTAGCATTGAGCTAGTGTGGCAGGCAGAGGGCCACTTGATTGAGATCACCTGGCACACCAGCTGCTTCATTAGCAGAGGGCTGATAAAAGCCTCTGTCAGTAGAGCTTCAGACAGAGACCTGCTGCTTCCAGGTGGAAGGTGCAGCAGCGGTGCAGCCTTTGGCTGTGTGTAGGGCCCTAACCATAGCCTGGTAGGTTTGTGCTTTGTTCACCTCCAAGTTGCTGCCGCACCATTCTTATTGTTATCACTGTGTAGATCGCAGGCAGTGTTTGGCCGCTCATGCAACTCCTGTGCAGAGTCCTCTTAAGCTGCGGGAGCAGGTATGTGTGTGTGGGTGTTATGTTATACTTGGTTTATTTGTGTTAATTTGCACTTATTTTGTAGGTGCCGCTGTTTTGGTTCCCATTGTTTGTTTCATTCCTGCTCTCCCCAACCTGGTGCACTGTGGTCCAAGAGCGGCGCCACGGCCGGCATTTCTGGGGATCGTGTGTGCTGCATACAGAGTGTCAGTGACTGCTGTCCATCCATGCACTGGCGAGCGGCGTGACGGAGCGGGATTGACAGCCATTGGAGCGAGTCCCCCCCCCCCCCCCCCCCTTCTAGCCTTCTATCGCCCCGGGCACAACCAGGGCCAAGTGTCCCACCACCTTGGACTGGCGTTGGTGACAGCCACTGGATGCAAGGGGCGTGGCATTGAGCCGGGTGCGCCGCAACAGAGCGCACAGCTGGGTGCAGCTGACTTTGTGGGCTGGGCATGATCGCCCTTATGGTTTGGTTGACTCTTTTGGGTACCTTTTTAGAATAGGAATTTTAACATACTTTCTAATAAAAGTTGTCTATTTCTTTAAGAGCACAGTCTCGGTTTCCTGTGTCGGAGAGTCCTGTGCTTTTGGTTTTTAGTTTTCTGCTGGCGGCATTCACCGGGGAAACCATAATGCCACAGAAATCTTGGCGCTGTGAGCAGGACCTCCTACTTTAACAGGAGACTGAGACGTGTATTGAGTTTTGTGTGAACTTGTTTTTTTTTTTTCTTTTTTTTTTTTTCTCTTCTTCAAAACAGCGGCACCTATGTTCTTGCAGCCATGGAGGATGAAATGCAGGAGTTGCGGAAGCTGGTGGCTCAGCTTCGTGCTGACAACGAGGACCTCCGCAAACGGCAGGATCCCGGTCCTAGTTCCGTAACAGCTTCTGGGCAAGGGGGGCCTGGTCCTTTAACGGAGAGGCTTGTTTTGGTCCCACGAGATCGGAAATGCCCTATGTTTAGTGGTAGGTCGGGAATGGTGTTGGAAGAGTGGCTGGAGGAGGTCCAAGCATGCATGAGAGCCTGTCATTTAGCGGTAGCTGACCAGGCTTTCTTTCTGTATGATCACCTGGAGGGCGAGGCGCGAGACGAAGTTAAACATCGGTCGAGCCAAGAGCGTTCCGACCCCTCTAAAATTATTGCTGTGCTCACAGAATTGTATGGCTGTAAGGAGTCATACGTGGTCGCACAGGAAGCCTTTTTTTCCCGGAAGCAGCGTGAAGATGAGTCCCTCCAACAGTTTTCTTTGGCTCTTCTTAGTTTAATGGATAGAGTGCAACAAAGTGCCCCTCCTGGAATGGTGGATGCTAAAGCGCTTCTCCGAGCTCAGTTTATCGAGCATGTCACGGATGGTGCCTTGAGGCGACATTTAAAACAATTTATTCGCCACGAGCCAGATGCCATCTTACTTGCCGTGAGGGCAGAAGCACTTAGGTGGGAGCGTGAAGGTCTGCCTGCAGGGCAACAGCATCAGGCTCTTCCTTCGCTGGGATTTCAATATTCTGTGCAGGGACACGTTAAAGAGTCCCCAGAGCCTCCCCAGTATTTGGAGTTGAAGGAATTGAGGGAGCTCTTGCAGCATCAGCAGGAGCAAATCAACAAGCTTTCGGAAACAATCGCTCAGCTATGTCATCAACCACAGACTCCGAGTGGTCCTCCTCCCCAGCCTGTAATTTGTAGACGCTGCCGGCAACCTGGGCATTATGCACGTGAGTATGATGGAGCCCGCGCACCCCGACCCCTTCCGTGGCAGTCCAAAAAGCCAGGCATGCCGGGAAACTAGCACCCCCTGGACTACAGAGCCAAAGGCCAGGTGGGGTTGACTCTGGCTCACATTCCGTTGTTGGTGAAGCTCCATCTAACCTAATCGCCGCTTGTCCTCATGTTGTTGTAGGAATGAGTGGAGTCAAAGTCCCATGTTTGTTGGACACAGGGTCAATGGTGTCAACACTGACAGAAAGCTTTTTCCGTAAGCACTTTGAGCCGTGGGGCCACAAAAGCCTTCAAATGTGCCACTGGTTGCATCTTAAAGCTGCTAACGGTTTAGCCATTCCATATATTGGCTACCTTGAGTTGAGCGTTGAGCTCTGTGGGAAGGTGATACCCGGTTGTGGGGTACTTGTCATTAAAGACTCCCCTGGTGCAACTAGCTTGGCACCAGGGATTGTGGGGATGAACATTCTCCGCAAGTGCCACGCAGAGCTGTTTGGGGAGCATGGATCGGCCTGGTTCCACGTGGACCCAGTGTCTCAGGCCCCAGCACCCCTTCAGCAGGCACTTCAGTTATGCCATTCTGCCGCTGAAACAGCCTCAACTGTGGTGTCAGGGCGTGCCAAGGTGCGTGGATCTCATGCATGTTTTATTCCAGGGGGGCACATGAAATTGGTCGCTGTAACGTGCCCCGACCAGTTTAGTCATAAAACTGTTCTATTTCAGCCTGTCGGCCAGGGACTGCCTCCAGGTTTGATTGCATCATCTGCCTTGGTTCAGGTGAGGCGAAGTACAGCGTATGTACCACTCTTGAATGTTGGCACTGTTGATGTCTGGCTCAACCCCCGTACAATTGTGGGTCTGTTGTGCGATGTCAGTATTGTGAGCCTGCCAGCAGGGATTACTGAGGTGCCCAGGTCAGCGGCTACAGTTAACATTCAGGCTGCCTCTGATGTCGTCTTGGAACAGATCGATGCACTGCCGTTGGAGACCCTACCTGCGGAGGATCGAGGGAAAGCTCGGGCCCTCCTCCAGAAATATGCCAACGTCTTTGCCGCACACGAGGGTGACCTTGGTTGCACCACCCTCATGACTCATGAAATCCCCTTGTTGGATGATGTCCCTGTTAGGCAAAGGCATCGGCGGATCCCACCATCTGAGTACGAGGCTGTTAAAGACCATATCAATCAGCTGCTAGCATCCGGGGTGATCCGGGAGAGCAACAGTCCTTATGCTTCGCCTATTGTCCTGGCCCGCAAGAAGGATGGCAGCTTGAGGATGTGTGTGGATTACCGCCAACTTAACAGTAAGACCCGAAGGGATGCTTTTCCTCTCCCTCGCATTGATGAATCACTGGATGCATTATCTGGGGCTCGGTGGTTCACTACATTAGATCTAGCCAGCGGGTACAATCAGGTCCCGGTGACGGAAGGTGACCGGGCTAAGACGGCCTTCTGTACACCATTTGGGTTGTTTGAGTGGAACCGGATGCCATTCGGTCTTTGTAATGCCCCAGGCACTTTCCAGCGGTTGATGCAGAGAATTTTCGGAGACCAGCAGTGCCAGTCTGTTTTGCTGTATCTAGATGACATTGTGGTCTTTTCATCAACCATAGATGAACATCTGGAACGGTTGGAGTTGGTGTTGGGCCGGTTGCAGCAGGAGAAGCTCCGGGTGAAGCTTCCAAAGTGTGCCTTTTTCCAGCAGGAAGTCCGGTATTTGGGCCATGTCATCTCTGATCAGGGTGTTTCAACTGATCCCCATAAGATTGAGGCTGTTGCTGGTTGGCGACCTCCCAGCACAGTCTCAGAGCTAAGAACATTTCTGGGGTTTGCCAGCTACTACCGCCGGTTCGTAGAGGGGTTCGCCCGGTTGGCAGCGCCATTACATCGGCTTGTGGGCGAACTGGATGGAACCAAATCCAGAAGGCGCAAAGCATCTAGCCTGCAGGGTCATTGGACCACTGAGTGCCAGCAGAGTTTTGATGCACTGAAGCAGAAATTGACGTCAGCGCCAGTCTTGGCCTATGCTGACTTCACACTACCCTTCATTTTGGAAGTGGATGCCAGTCATAATGGCCTTGGTGCAGTTTTGTCCCAGGAGCAGGGTGGCAGTGTGCGGCCCATTGCCTATGCCAGTAGGGGACTAAAAGCTACAGAGCGTAACATGCAAAATTACAGCTCTATGAAGCTGGAGTTCTTGGCTCTTAAATGGGCCATGACAGAAAAGTTCCGTGAATACCTATTGGGACATCATTGCATGGTATTCACCGATAACAACCCGCTGAGTTATTTGTCTACAGCAAAGCTGGGAGCGATGGAGCAGCGTTGGGTGGCACAGTTGGCAGCGTTCGATTATGAGATAAAGTATCGTTCTGGCAGAGTCAACCGGAATGCGGACGCCCTGTCACGACATCCCAATCATAGCTCAGCAGAGGTTGGCAACATAGCACCTGGTTCTTTGCTACCTAGAGACCTACAGCAGGTTCAGGTACAGCCAGTACTTGCCCACTGTGAGATGGAACAGTTGATGCCTGTGTTCCCACAGCGAACTACTGCAGAGGTTCAGGACCTGCAGGATTCTGATCCCGTGTTGGCAAGCGTTCTCCCTTTCTGGCGAGACCAACGGTACCCCAACTACTCGGAGCGTGAGGTTCTGTCTAAGGTGGCCCTTACCCTGCTGCGGCAATGGAAAAATCTTGCAGAGGTTGATGGTTTGGTCTACCGCAGGGTTCTCATGCCAGATAGTGGGCAGGAGGTTTTCCAGTTGTTGCTGCCAGAAATATTGATCCCGGAGGTTTTGGAACAGGTTCACCAGCATCATGGTCACCAGGGCATTGAACGAACATTAGCATTATTAAGAGCTCGGTGCTACTGGCCAGGTATGTCAAAAGATGTGGCTCATTGGTGTCAGGCCTGTGAGAGGTGTCAGTTGGCCAAGGATAACAGCCGTTCAAATTCTGCTCCCTTGGGGCACCTTATAGCATCTAGGCCAAATGAGTTGGTGGCCATGGACTTTACCATCCTGGAGCCTTCACGGACCGGAGTTGAGAATGTGCTGGTTTTAACTGATGTCTTCAGCAAGTACACGGTTGCCATCCCTACCAGAGACCAGCGAGCAGCCACAGTTGCCCAGGTTCTGGTCGCAGAGTGGTTCTCGAAGTTTGGTGTTCCAGCCCGGCTTCATTCTGATCAGGGGCGCAGCTTTGAGAGCCAGCTGATTCAGCAACTCTGTGGACTCTATGGGATCGAGAAGTCGAGGACCACCCCGTACCACCCGGCCGGTAATGGGCAATGTGAGCGGTTTAACAGAACGTTGCACAATCTCCTTAGAGCCTTGCCGGTAACACGCAAGAGAGATTGGCACTCCTGTCTGCCACAGGTGACGTTCTGTTATAATACCACGCCGCATCAAACAACTGGTGAGTCTCCATTCTTTTTGATGTTTGGTCAGCAACCCAGGCTCCCCATTGACTTTATGTTGGGACAGGTTAAGGAACCTGTCAATGGAACCATCCATGAGTGGGTGGAAGAACATCAAGCGCGCTTGCGGGTGGCATTCGATGTGGCCAAAGACCGGTTGGCTGAAGCAGCTGCTCGTAGGAAGCGGAACCATGACAAGCATGTTCAGGAGGCTCCTCTGGAAGAGGGTCAGTTAGTTCTCCTACGTGATTACAGTGTACGTGGTCGTAAGAAAATCCAAGATCTTTGGAGCTCCACCATTTACAAGGTCTTGAAAACTCCGGGTGCTGGGCAAGTGGTGTATACTATCGCCCCACAGCATGATCCTTCAAAGATCAAGAGAGTTCACCGTACTCTCCTGAAAGCATTTTTGGGGGCTCAGAGGCAAATTTTTTTGCCTAGGTCTCCATCCCCCCCCCTCGAGTGCTTGTTGACCCTGATGACTCGGCAGATGAGGACTTGTTTTTGCAGCTTGAGGATCCTGGCAGACCTGTTGGATTTGACAACGGGCCGTCAGTTAGCCGAGAAGGTGCCACCAAATCACAGGCAGGTCCGTCCCGGGTGGAGGCGGTGTCTCCATGTCCCTCTGGTGCAGATGGTGTTCAGCAGGTGGTGCGGAGGACGACTCGGTCTACAGCAGGGTACCACTCTAACATCCACCGTTTGCCGAAAGCTGCAGGTGGGCGGAATGCTGGGGATATGAAGCAACACGCTAACGTGTCAGCTTTATTTCGGCCTTGGTCGTGATCGTCGGGGCGCCGATACAAAATGGGGGGGCTGGTGTGGCAGGCAGAGGGCCACTTGATTGAGATCACCTGGCACACCAGCTGCTTCATTAGCAGAGGGCTGATAAAAGCCTCTGTCAGTAGAGCTTCAGACAGAGACCTGCTGCTTCCAGGTGGAAGGTGCAGCAGCGGTGCAGCCTTTGGCTGTGTGTAGGGCCCTAACCATAGCCTGGTAGGTTTGTGCTTTGTTCACCTCCAAGTTGCTGCCGCACCATTCTTATTGTTATCACTGTGTAGATCGCAGGCAGCATGCTAACACGGGAGAACAATGGTGATAGTTTGTCATGCAACGTCTAACTTTCTAACATCTTTTTTCACTAGCAGCTACTGGTGGAGCTCCTCATCTGACTGTGCTTGCGTCCTCTGGTTAAATAAAGTACAAGTTTGATCGTTTAATATAGTAAAAGGTTTGAAAAACATGAAAAACTTACCGGCACATTCTAAACTGGTCTGTTGACGTAAGACTCGGTGTTATTCGGTAGCCAATGAGCTTCTGGATGTGGGGATGTCCCGCCTCCCCTCCCGTTGACTGACGTGGCGCTGTTTTTACGTGTGTGACAGGTTTTAGAATCGCAACCGCAAAAAAAAAGCTCAACTCAAAAAATAAAAGCGCAACTCAAAAAGATCATTTCAAAATAAAACTGCAACTCAAAAACAGGATTTCAGAAAGGCGAGAAAACAAATCGGCAGCTGAGAAATAGGATTGTGCTTTGGGGAATGGGTTTTGGTTCGCAAATTTTGGGTTTTGGTTTGCAGAATTCGGGTTTTGATTCCTGGTTTTACAGTTTTGATGCCAAATAATTTAGGCATGAATTTGACACCATAGAAATGAACTCATCTGTTGTGTGGAACTGGTATGGATTTACTGTCACAGACGTGGAGGAAGAGAGAGACCACACGCTGCCACATTTACCTAAAGGAGCTCATCGGAGTCAAAAGCTCTCACGCGCGGTCGCGTGGCACGCGCTCAGTCTACTTACACATGCACGCGCCCTAACACACACGCGACCTGATACACATACTCATTCTACAACGCCTGTATAGTTAGTTCATTAGTTAGTTATCTTTTACTGTTATTTGTTCATAAAGAATTCTGCGCTGTAATTATTACATGTATATTCATTTGCGACGCGGCCGCCGTAGGATTTTGTTTCGGGAGAGGACGGAGGCGGGGAGGGGGGGGGGGGGTAACCGCGACTCCTGCTGCTTCATCATCAAGACGGGGTTTATTAATTTATTTAAAACTTTAGACCCAGATATGAGCTGTATTGATAACTTTTTAGAAAATGCTGCTACTCTCAAGGTGAATGTTTGTCTCATTTTAGTCTAGACTACAAAGTGTGACTTAAAACACAGCTGGGACTTGAAGTAAATAACCTTTTCATTTTGGACAAGTGAAAACAAGAGTAGAATAACAACATAAGAAAAAAACAAGACAAAAATTATATAAAACCAAGAAAAAATTATATAAAACACAACAAAATTACATAAACAAGTCCAAAAGGGAGTGAGAAGAAGAAAAATTTTATACTAAACTTTGATTCCAAGAGTGTGTTTATTTATTTATTATTCATACCAGAAATGGGGGTTACATTTGTCTTGCATTTGATTAAATAAAAGCAACATTTGCTTTAAGTTGTCTGCCGTTTGTACTTATTGCTTTCCTTAAGTAGGGGGGGAAAAAAATCAGAAATCGAATTAAAAAAAATAAAATCGGAGATTTTATTTTTAGGCCATATCGCCCAGCCCTAACATCAACCTAATCAACACAAAGGTCGCATCAAAATGACTTAAAAACGTGACTTTGTTGCTGCGGCTTCATTGTGTGCTGACTTTTGGCCGAGTATGAAGTGTTGTGATCACACAGTAATGGAGCTGACACAGTTCAGAATGAAAAAGGACATTTTAATCAGAGTATCACAGAGCAACATGGCCGAGGAAGCGCCAATCACTTTCCAGCGTCACTGCTGCCGGCTTCTTCTGGCCGTTTGGGAGGAGCTGAGACGGCGTGAAGGACGGGCGGGGTCGTCCTGTTCTCGGCTGCTTTGCTCCCGCTGTGGTTGCTGCTGATGTGTTCGCTCATTTCCTTTCGGTTGGTTGCTTGTGGCCACACTGTATGCAGGTATAGCGCCCTCTGGTGTGCTCCCAGAGAACACGCCGGCTGCAGCCCAGACCTGATGCAGGAAAGGACACGACTCAAGGTGTGACATCAGGAAAGGCGTGTGAGCCTGAAGAACATCCTTTCCAGACGGACTTCTCCAGAAAGTACTAAGTGAGGTGACGACACACCGGGCAGGACGGAGGACAAGCAGCTGGATTCTTATTCCATCAAACTACTGTGTGAAGGTATGACAGCAATGAAATGAAGAGGACAGTTTTGTTCAGGATTTGGTTAATTTTCATGGCAAAGAAGGACTATGCAGTTCATTTGATCACTCTTCATAACATTCTGGAGTTTATGCAAATTGATATTGTAAAAATGCAAAGAGCAGCTTTTCCAATTTCCAATATTTATGTAGCGTAATTCCCAAACCTTTTGGCCACGACTGTAGAAGATTAAAGTGAAAAGAGAAAGGAGGAGCTAAGCAGCCCGGCTGCTGGAGCAGCAGAGCCTCACCTTGACTTTTTCTCCAGACGGCCGGGGACCCATGAGAGGACACTGCAGGTAGGGAGACGGGATGAGTGGCCTCCGAGGTCCAGGTCCCCGTCTGGACTTGACTCTGTAAATCAGGAGGATCCACCGGCGCTTTAGGAGTGACGGGGTTCAGAGTGGGAGGAAGGCTATAAGATTCACTCGGGACTGGAGAAGCCGTTTCACTGAGCTGTGTGGGGGGGTGATTTGGAGAAGAGATATCTTGGAGAGACAAGACGGGAGGGTCGAGCATGGGGGGGTCAGCAGGACCTGCCAGGAAGGCAGCGGGGACGCATCCGTCCGGCGTTGTGCTCTCAAAGGAGGTCAACTGGGGTGAAGACAGGGGCTCCAGCTGAGGGGACGGCTGCTCAGCAGGCTTGACCGTCACAGCAGCGGGCTCTGCAGCTTTTGGTTTACCCCGAGACACCTTGGAGCAGGTGTGCAGGTGACCCAAAAGATTTCGATACGAGCGCAACTTTGTGCGGCAGCTCTCACACCTTAGATAACAGAAAGGCGTTCTTCAAGAGTGCACGGAAATACAGAAGATGTCAGGGAGGCAGGACTTACTGGAAGTAGATGTTGGGTTTGTGGTGGAGCCTGGAGTGCTCCATCAGCTTCTGCATGCTGGGGAAGGAGGCGCTGCAGCCGACCGTAGAGCACAGCAGCACCTTACCTGTCAGGACGCCGCAGGCGTCACATGCATGAGCAGCAGGTGCTTCACACGTCATCTGAGGAGTGCTACTGAGCCAGAGAGCGCGCTATGGAAGGTTTAACCCTTCGCCGTTGAAGTTCTTTCAAACTGGTTTTTTCGTGGAAGCCTGAACCGCACACTTCGTCGGCCATTAACCCTTACTTATACCATGGTCCGGTTGAATACTCGATTCTGATTGGCTGCTAGGTGTGCATTAAAACCTGAAAACAGCACGGTGAAAAAATAGGTTCCGGTCAGCTAGCTTAAATGTTTTGTATCACTGCGCCGGCTTCTTTAAAACAATCTTTTGCTTCATAATTTGGACAAAAACAAGCGGTAAGAGGAGAACTTTCTCTTTGAACTGATGCTTTATTCAACCCATCGGGACGATCAGCATAGATATATAATCGCCGAATCTTGACTGCAGCGGTGGTGCTGCGCGATGCGGACTATATGTTATGTGACGCCGCGTCACATATAGTCCACTCTATGTGAGAAAAGCGATCCAAATCGAGAAAAAAAAAACAAGAATTAAGGACTAAAACCTGGTTAATAGTCACTGCTTTTGTAGGTGACCATGGTTTAAGCGGGTTAATGGTCGACGAAGTGTGCAGTTACTAATTTTTAACGCACTTCGCGGAAGCAACCTCCACTTCGCGTCGGACGGTTCAGGCTTCCACGGCGTGTGTTAAAAAGGAATAACCGCACACTTCGTCGACCATTAACCCTTACCTGATTTACAGCAGATACCTTCACATTTCTGTCTGTGTGTCTCATTACATTGTATGGACGACACGGAGGATGTTTAGAGATTTAAAAAAAAAATCTAAATATCATAAGATTTAGAGGGCCTGAGTTGGCTGCCTCCCCATCCCACAGCGGCTCTCTGTCTGCCCTCCAGCCAGCTGCCCATGGGCTGCCCCGCCCACAGTCTCACCAACTTGTAGAATGAAGTACACGGTCACAGGTTTTCAGACATGAATGAGAACTAGATGAGGGGGAGGGGGGGTATGATTGCTACGTCAACAAAAACAGCCACCATGGTTGGCAAACACTCTGCTGTGTTTGGGAACTACTGCAGCTGGCTGTCCGTCTACCGGCCAAATGACGGCATGACAAGCAAAAGAGCACGGCGGCGGGCCAGAGCTCGTAGCACATGGCTCACATGGCTCGACGGAATCGAGAATCGCTGCGGTATGAGGAAGCAGGAAGCTTGGGCATCCTAAATATGATGATATTTTTCTCATTTTCATCGAGACAATAATAAATAGATGACTCTTGTTTTTATTTTCCCCCTCTTGAACGAATGTAGCGGCAGAAAGCGGCTTTTGCGGCAGGACGGACGGAGAGCATACCAGGATGTGAATGAATGCAGACATGGAGACATGATTACAGATGTTTTTAATAATAAATAAATAAATCTGATCTCTAAACATCCTGAGTGTCTTCCATGCAATGTAATGAGATAAACACAGACTGAAATGTGAAGGTATCTGCTGTAAATCCAACTATTGTTCACATCCGTGTTTATGAATGACTAATCACGTGAATAATTGTTTCTTTTCGCACAAATTAATTATTTCGAGGGAACATAATATTATTTTGTAGGAACGGAATATTAATTATTTTACCCATGTCAGTTCCCGGGCTCAGTAGCTTTTTTAAACCTGATAAGGCACAGCATTAACATCTATGTAACCAACTATATCTGTTTTGCAATTGCTTTTTCATGAGGAAATCTAAATGTATAAAAAAACTAAAATGTCAGCGGCCGAGTGGATTCCATCATTTTGGTCCAGAGTTACTGTCTGAATTCCCACTATGGCACTATGTAATGCCCGGAACTTTAAAGCAATTCAGACACCATGCTCACTGGCGGATATGACGTCATCTAATTCACAACGTTAAAATTTAACTCAGATGAGCGTTTTGACGGTTAATTATGAGTCCACAGCCTTCTGAAGGTAAAAAAAAATTGATGGTTTATTTTATTTTTATTTTTTTTAAAGAAAAACATTTAAAGCACAGCTTTTTGGCAAAAATGCTACACTGCCTCAGTGAATGTTTGCGTGTTGAGGACAGCTGACAGATCAGTGAGCTATGTTTGAATGGACGGCTTACCGTTCACAGACTCGGCCGGGATTTCGTGCTCCTTGATGTGGTTCTGGAGCGATATGGTATCTTTGTAGGCTCGTTTACAGCCGCTCAGCGGACAGTCCGTCCTCATGATTCCTGCTGAAACACAGAAGAGGACACAGCTGCCTAACAGGACAGAGCTACCACTACTAACTATGCTAGCTTAGCTTAAAGGTCTAGCGGTGAACGTCAGTGTCGTTTCCAAAAACTCTACCAAAGTCTGAATGTGGCGGTAAAACTGCGTAACAAACCTTCGTTTCCATTTTCAGCAGAGACAGAGCCGCTGTTCACCGAGGATAACATCGCTGCTGAGGTAACAATAATAAAGGGAAGCTACTTCTTCTTCTTGCGTTTAATTTTTATCGCGTTAACCAGCTGAACGGAGCATTACCGCCACCAGCTGGTAGGATGTTTTCATGCCGATCATTTTATTCCAATTCCTCGCTTCTTTTTCCTGGGAAAAACATTAAACATTCACACAAAATTATGACAACTTTAGGTAACTTCACCCAATGAATTATATTACTAGAGACGCTAGCCTGTGACCTGTCCAGAGAGCGACGCCATATTGGAAAGGTCTGTAAACAATGACACGAGGCTGAGCAGGAACACTAAAATGACCATAAAAGGCATAAGTCTGGTCCAATTTTTGAAAGAAAAACAAGACCCAGGTCTTGGTATTAATGTTTTTTCTACAAAGTGCAGCAGAGGGACAAAATTTCAAACTTTTCTATAAATAAATACGTTTATATATAGGAAACACAATGCGAGTGGCTGGGATAGGCTCCAGCAACCTCGAAAGGGACAAAATGGGTTTAGAAGATGAATTATGAAATATAGGAAACACAATGCAGTCCTGATAAATGGTTGTGATTTTATTTAAATCTACACACAAACTATTAGGCTCCTCGGTCCATGTTTATAAAACGGGTCAGTGGGTAGCCGACAGCCTGGTCGAACGCTTGCCCCGTTCCACATGGGCCGGTCTGCGCCCGAAGCGATGACTGGACTTGAAAACACTGCAACCTGTTTGACATTCCCAGTCCTCGGGGTCCAGACGGGAAAGAGGGCGCAGCGAGCACTTCAGTGCACTGCCCTATGAGGCGAGGTCTGGGTGGCGTTCACTGTAAAACAAGGCAGGGCTTGTGGACCTGGAGCCAGTCACGATGCATCGCTGCAGGGGATTTGCACCCGGTGGTCTTCGCTCACCGCCACAGAGGGAATCCTGGTTAGTTTTTTCCTCAGCTTAGTAAAATGCTTAAATTCAATGGGTCATCCTCCCAAAAACAAAAAGATTGGTGGTCCTGCCAGAAAACTTAGAAAAAGCGCACAGTCTAATGCTGCTTTTACACCGGACGCGATTCTTGTGTCAAACTTGTGTCTGCTGCCTCTCTTTCGATGCGTCAAATTTACTGCTGGATGGCTTGACGGCCGCATGGACATGTTCCCGGTGTATGCTGAACTTTGACTGGGCTTCCCTTTATCCCCGGTTCTTTTCATTTTTTCAAGGGGTCTGATTTGGGGACCACCGTATTTCTTCTCTGCTCTTTGCAGATGATGTTGTCCTGTTGGCTTCATGGAGCCAGGACTTCCAAGGAGAGCTCTACAGAGGAGCCAGCTAGCACGCCGTGTCTGGGATCAACAGATCCTACAGGGTGGACTTCACTCTTTCAGAGAGCTGCGCCTGGGTTGAGACCGTCTTTAACGTTGCTTCTGTCTGTGCGTGGCCCAGTTTGAGCATTAACCCGAGAGGCGAAAAAAATAAAAATGGGGGATCTTTGTATTGTTGTCTTGATGAAAATAAGAAAAACATCATAAGCCCAAAGCGCTGGAACAATTGCGGCTACAATACAGCACCTGCCCTATGTCTGCCGGGCAGCCAACCCCCTCCGGCCAGTATAGCGAGTAGCAGCTGCACTTGATCATCTTCCTTGCTGCACTGAGTTGCTGGAGGCTGTTGGGCGAAGGCGGGACAGGTCGGCAGCCTGTCAAAGAGTCCATGGAGCTGGAGCTAGCGAAATGCCATTTTCCAGGGTTCGGACAGAACACGGTTGCCGTCGTAGCGGGCTCAATTGCTGGCTACCTGTCCAAGGTGTATCCTGCCTTCACCCAACAGTGACCGTTCAGGACTGCCTCCGGAAACCCAGGGCCCCAGCGAAGTTAAGAAAATTGATGGAAGTTCAGGACGAAGCCATATTGGATTTATTTTTCTATTCTTTGATGGAGTCATTTAAAACGTCACATGCCCAAAGCTGAGTTGGTGATTGCTTGACGCACCGCGTCCTCAAGCAAAATATCTCTGAGGGTGGGGGGCATTTCATATCCAACCCTCTCAGCACCGAGGTGCCGTAGGACCTAGACCGTGTCTGTACTTTGACGTAACATGGAAACTTGACGCCCCTGATACACGAATTGTGGCAGGTGTGAACGCAGCCTAATGCTTTTATTGACTTTGAATAGACCACACTTCAGTCTATATGATAAATATTCAGCGTAAAACTCACTCAGATCTTCCTACAATGTTTTCTATACGTTCTTCTTTATAAGCTGACTAGTTTGTGGGAAGTCACATCCTTGTTTTCTCAGGTCTGTTTGTGTAATTGTAGCACAGCAGTGAGCCGGGATCTCAACCTATCCAATATGCCGTCCAACTTTACATACGCAAAAAGCTAGCATAGCGACTCTAGCCAATATAACTCTCTGACTTTACCTTTCAGGATTTAAAAGTGTCTGTGTGATAAACATTTCATAGACTAATCCATATGGCGGGAAAAGCTTCACCTCGCCGCGTGGGACGCAGTGTCAGACAGCCACCTGTAAAAGTTGTGACCACGACTGAAATAAAGACACCAGCTGTCGGTATTAAAACTTCATTTTAGGAAATTAAATTGCCTAAAAGGAATCTTTATTTGGTAAATGTTTGTAGTGCTTCTAACAATTCAATCTGAGATTTTAAAAAAAATTAAAAAGATGAAAAACCAGAACAGATTGACTAGAGGAGATCATGTTGACAAATAAAAAAAAAAAAAACGGACCCATTTAAACTCTGACCCCAAGTAAGAATTAGTCACTAAATTCACAACATTTGTAATGATCTCAATCTGGCTGATTTCTAAAAAGTAGCATCACATTATGTATTTGACAATAAAGATGCAGGCATCTATGGACCCCGGTGACTACTAAAGGAACTTACTTGAGTGAGTGGGACACCATCATAGAAAATGTTTATTTCCAGCTCCAACGAAATGAAACCACTTCAATTTCCATTTATTCCACAATACAGATGCCAGCATTTAGAGCCAGACGAGGTCAGTAAGCAGTCATTGGTCCGAGTCAGTCTGAATGAATGTTTCTATGGCAACTGCTATCGCCAATCAGAAGTGAGCTTGTTGGACGTCCAGACCCCTTCCACTGACCCAATACTCATCAGTGAGGAGGACGGGAGACCACTGCTGCATCGTCGAGGTCATGTAGTCTGTACTGCAAACGTTCATGGTGGTGTCTTGGTGTCGGTAGTCACCTGCAACGGTCGTCTATCATTCTAGTCAAAGCGGTGGAGCTGGCTGTGAAGGGTCTGTCTGGAAACCCTAGTACCCCACACATCTGGTAAAGGGGCCTGCAGCTGTGTGACGTTTGCTAAACCATGTGTGAGGTCAGAGGTCTTTAGGTTCTGGTCCGTCACTGGCGGGGATCCACCCCTGGGTCTGACAGTAGTTCTGAGTCTTGATGCAAATCTGCTGATGACACTTGGAGACAAGTTCACCGTCATCATCTGACTGTCCTCTACCAACCTGAAGGCGCTGTGGTCAGGTGGTGCTGCTCGCCCCTAATGTGGCGTCGTGTGTTCATGGCTGTTTGAATGATGAACTTGGAATGACTTGGTGGTAAAATCTGCTTTTTACACCCACAGAATGTTGGCATGGATGCCACACTGACAAGGTTTTTTCTTTTAGAATGTTGTAGTTTTGGCTCCAATACGTCAGACACACTGAGCAGTGAAACCATTATGTGGAAAACTATAAATCAGGTGTGTCTCCACAATTCTATTACCTCCCAATCCCCTAAATCTGTTAACTGAAACAAACACTTTGTTGACTGACATCCACAGTTTTTCCACAACATCCCTTACTTATTGGGGCAGCCGTGGTGCAGAGGTAGAGGAATCAGCTTCTGATCAGAAGACCACAGGTTTGGTTTTGTTAAGTGCTTTATGTCTTCAAGGAAGCTAGTAGTTACTTATGTGTACTTTTTTAAAATTCCATTCTAGAAATAGGTCCTCTAAAGATCAAACAATGCGATTTCCTGGATTTTTTTTTTTTTTTTACATTCTGTCTTTCAGTGTACTGTTTTTATAATGAACATTACAGACAAAACTCACTCAGCTTTTTCCATCCAGAATCTTGGAGTATATTCAGACTGGAAGAGTCCATTATTCCGGACAGAGTCCGCTTCATTTGGTCCGGATGAACCCTGAGTTTGGTCTGTGTTCAGACTACCGGACATTTTTGTTTTGAACAAACACTTTTACAACCGAAACAACTGAATGAAAATCCCTTCAGTCATTGACCAGGAATTTGGAGGGCGGGGCAACGCAACCAAACTTTGCATTTTGTTGATCAATTTTGAACGTCTGCATCAATGTCAGGTCCAACACTTTTTTCTTTGGTACAGTGGAGGCATGCTGCAGGGCGGTTATCGGGGAGACGTCCGCTATGAAGGTACGAATGTTTATGACATAAAGGTTGTCAGGAAAACAGCGAAAGAAGCAATTTGTATCACGTTAAAAGTTGTTTTAATGAGCCTGCATTCATCCAACCACATTGCAATGAGATTCTGTGTCTCATCATCAGGGTTGATCTTTCCTACTCTGTTTGCATCCCATAATGCCCGGCTGCGGTGGCCGTTTTGTTCCTGTCGTTCTGCTCTGAACACGGAGGCTATTCAGACTGAGGAAACTACTCAACACCACCTCTAAAGATGGGTCAGAGAGCGGTTCCTGGTCCCAGACCAGGGTCTGCTTGGGTGCGTTCAGACTGCGAATACGTTCCAGATTATCGGGGGAAATTAACTCTAGTTTACTTTAAGCAAACCAAACGTGTCCAGTCTGAACACACCCCCAGTAAAAAAAGACGTTTTTCTCCAATGTGACTGTATATAGGACATAGATCTGGGTTCTGGATTATTCTATAATCATTTAATGAAATACATTTTGCTCTAACAGAAATGAGGTCAAACATTTCCATGTCCTTCAGGAAAAAATATGACATCTTAAAGACAAAAACCCTAAAAATTTAGGTTTTATTCGAGTCAGAATGGCATTACGTGTCCCCACCGAGCCCACATGTTCATCTTCATCCAAAACTCCCCTTCATCACAGAAACTCCTAACAGAGAGCTAAACCGTCAACAACCAGCCAAACAATCAACACGAAAATCATCTGACAGAAGAGCCTTTGTAATGATACACATTTCCAGAAACAGACAGCAGGTGGTTCCAACACCCAATCATGACGACAAAGTCACATCACCATGTCTATAAGAGCAGGGCCAGAGGGGGAGGGGGTCCCTGTGATCTGTAAAAACCCCCACGTCTGCCCCCTCTACAGCGTTAGTGTATCAGTTTATGTTTCAGCGTAAAATGAGAGCATACCAAAAGAAAAGAGATGAAGAGCCAACTGTCCAACCCACAGCTCAGGCATGGACCTCCTCCGTTATCAGCTCAACTTTGTTGAGCTTTAAAAAAATCTCTTCTGTTCAACTGCATACATCTTGCCTGCTGGAAGTTTCCGGAAAAATAAGCTATTGCCTCTGCCCATGTTGCCCTGCAATGAAAAAAAGAGAACATGTGACCCCTAAAAATCTGAATGAACAGAATAAAGCTTCATAGAAGGGCTGGACCATCCTTCATCAACATTCATCAAAGCTTTGAGAGAGGATTTCAGTCACAGAATATGGAGAAAACAAGCTGTAGCTGTTAGGGAAGCCAGTTTAATCCAAACCGTTTATCACACCATTGAACTGAATTGGGGGGGAAAGTGACTCGTTGCATCCCTACTGCACATGTTTAGGTTGAAGTGTCATGCATGTGTGGAGCTACTTTTAATATTAACTTATTTCTTGGGGAAAGTAATTTATTGCATCCCTAATAGCGATACAAAACAAGTTGATAAGTGTTTGACGTTCAAACGATTCTACTGAGCCGTCCAGGTGCCAGTGGTTAAAAAGGAAAGAAATCTAACAAACCGTACACACAGACGCATGGAAATGTCTCTGAGCAGAGCAGCCGGACTCGTAGCTTCTGTTTGCAGGCGGGGGAGGGTGCTTTGTTACGGCGTGTGCTCCGTCACGCTGTTCTGTGTGAAAGGGCTGCCGGACTCAGGAGAACCGCGTCTATTTGTATCTCCAGACAGAGGACGGGCTTTGGGGCGGGCGGAGGTGGCTTTTGAACGGTCGTACCGTGATCTATCCATACCAATCACTATGTTACACGTCATCTGACCAACCTACAGCCCATCAAATAGTGTGACGTCATCATTAGTCGTAGGCCCCCCGAACAACCATGTAAACAAAGGTCCGGCATAGAGCGAGATCATCTTCTAAACGGGCTTTTATTATTGTTATGATTATTACTAAGTGCATGTCTGCTTATTTAGTTTTTTTAATCTGAGCACCCCGTGCTTTTTTTGGGCCTAACTGACCCAGAAGAAGGGTTAGGATTAGGTTAATACATGCTAACAACATTTAGCCGTGGATGAAGTAAAACTGGAATAACATCAGCCTGTATTTTGTCTGGACCCAAATGGTAACGCAAACACAAAGGTGTATCAATTTTATTTCTTTTTAACCGCTGGCACCTTGAGGGCTCCGTACAATTCTCTCAGCTTTATGAAGCAAACTGCTTTCAGTTGCCACAGGTTACCTAAGGAACTGCCTGTAGGCTGTGGTCATGAGATGGGCGTTTACTTTTCCAGACTCACCTCTCGGCTCAGGTGCCTCCAGCAGTCCGCCCAGCTGGGATAAATGGACGCATAGGGAGGCAGGCCTCCAGCGAGTCTGTTAGCACAGCACAAACGTCAGCGCCATGATGCAACAGCGGGCTGCAGCGCAGCCAGCCATCGCAAAACTCACCCGCAGTTATTGATGGCCATGAGGTTGGACACCAGGACAAATGGGTACGTAAACATACTCGCAAGGAACTGGAAGAAAGACAAAGGAAGACGGGTCAGACTCCACCAGGGGAAGACAGCAGGGCAGATCTAATGTTCTTCTGCTCACCCCAGTCACAGCTTGAGAGCAGTTCTTTATTTCTCCTTTGTGATTCATCTGCAAATGAACAGAAACCAGGAAACGACTGTCAAAACCCCTGAAGCACAGCGTTGTTTCAAGGGTTTTTGCAGCCCACAGGACGGACCAAAGACTGATTCTCAAGGCTCCAAAACGAACCGATCAATCAGCATCTGCCGTCAAGTCGACTGCAGAGGAATTCTCACTGAGACCTCAGCTCCCGTCATCTGAGACAAGTGGAAGATATTTTGGAATCTTTAGGGGTCCTGTAGAGTACTTGGGCAACTGTGAGAAAACATTTTCATAAACGAGGGAGAAATGTTTAAAGGGCCTAAAGGAACTGTTGATATTAGATGAAAAACAAAGGAAGATTTACTCATTCAGACAGAGTCAACCCCGAGTTAGACGCCGTGAGGTTTTCACAGCAGAATGGGAGATATTTGAGCCAAACGTTTGTTAGGATCAGTGACACCGCGCAACCAATTCCTTTCCTACAGATATTTTTAATCATACAGTGGGAATGACTGAAGACATTTGCTTAACTTGGTATCATCTAGTGCAGGGGTGCTCATTATGTCGAAGGTAGATCGCAGGCCAGCAAATATAAATATAAAAAAAAAAGTATCATTTTCATTAGTCACCAAATCAAAATCTTCACCGAGAAGTAAATGACTTGATTGACATGCAGAACAGTCAATCAAACATCCTCTGAGACATACATCACTGCACACGCTGAAAGTCGCTACCTGCCACGCCGCACGCCAAGTCCCGGGCAGAGGACCACTCCACCCCGCAGGTGTGTTTGAGGCCCGGGTCGCCCGCGTGCCTCCTCGATCCCGTCCCACCCAGTCGTCCTGCTGCTGGCTTTGCAGTTCCCGCCCTGGGATCCAAGCCCACTAAGGCATCAGTGTTGTCCTGAAGCGTGCACTTCTGGAGCTCAGCACGCGGAAAAGGGGCCGCCGTTCGCTCAGCTGCGGTTAAGCCAGCCGCACTTCCAAAATGTTATGCTTCCCCCATTATGCGGTTTACAGCAGAGCATGAAACGCGATGGTTGCAGCTTTCTGTTTCATAATATAATGCCTCACTGGTTCTAATTATGTATTACTACAAAAATAATGATTATACGCACGACAAAGCTCTCCTCTAAAAGATTTGTGTACTCCTACTGTACAGGACAGCACTGAAGCACTCATCCTGGCAGCTCAGGAACAAGCCCTGAGCACCGGAGCAATAGAGGCTCAGATCTACCACACCAGACAAGACCCAAGGTGTAGATCTACCACACCAGACAAGACCCAAGGTGTAGATCTACCACACCAGACAAGACCCAAGGTGTAGATCTACCACACCAGACAAGACCCAAGGGGTAGATCTACCACACCAGACAAGACCCAAGGGGTAGATCTACCACACCAGACAAGACCCAAGGGGTAGATCTACCACACCAGACAAGACCCAAGGTGTAGATCTACCACACCAGACAAGACCCAAGGGGTAGATCTACCACACCAGACAAGACCCAAGGTGTAGGCTCTGCAAAGAGGTGCCTGAAACAATCCAGCACATAACTGCAGGATGTAAGATGCTGGCAGGTAAAGCATACATGGAGCGCCACAATCAAGTGGCTGGAATAATATACAGCATATGGCTCGCGAGCCATATATGGCTCTTTTGATGGTCACATGTGGCTCGCAGACAAATCTTTAATTATACTTTTTTTTTCATTGGACCAGTCCTTCTCGGGCACGATGCAATGCCAGGGGGGGGCGCGCAGTAATATCTGTGCTTAGAGGAAAAATCTGCGCCAGCACTATCAGTTTCCAATTATTAATTATTTCACAGAGTTTGTACCAGCTGGAAACCTGTGAATTGCCGTGCCTAAAACTGCGTGCTCCCGTCTCTGAGAAAGAGAGCGCAGTTGCGGGGACGGGATGTGTGAGGAAGAATGGGGGGGGGCACAGGCAGCAAGGTGAATCGCGCAGGGATTTTCAAAACTTAAAACACGCTGCCCGTCACATCCTGCAGTGTGAGTGTGTGTTTGGCTCCACGTCTGCATGTGAGCAGTTATTGTCACATCTACAGAACATTCAGACCTACGATCACATTTAAAGTCTCAACGCCTGCATGAAGCAGAAACTCACCACAGATCAACCAGACTAGACCATCAGCAAAACCACCACGAGAAATACTCATCATTTATTAGCAACAGCATAACGATGTTATTAAAAAGAATCCACAGAGTTATTGTACTTTAAAAGTGTCGAAATTACATCAGATGCTCACATTCACTTGTATTTTTAGTTATAAACATATTTTAGCGGACTGAGTTTAACTGGGTGGTTGTTGTTGGGCCGCGTTAAAAGTTCTGGAGTTCATTGAACGCATCAAGCAGAGATCTGATTGGCTCTCAGTTCTGTCGCTCAGCCTGTTGTTAGGTAGTTTGGACCAATGGGGTTCAGCTATGGAAATGGGAGCGCTGGAGCGGGAGCAGGGAACATAAAGTTGGGAGAAGCGCTCTCGTCTCAGCGGGAGAGATTGAGGAGTTGACTGAATTAATTGCTACTGCGTTTGTTACGGTCTAGCAGTAACCAGAATAAAGAATCCTTAAATAGGTTACGTCTCTGTGCCTCAGTGTGGGACAGGGACGCTACATTATTGTATGGCTCTTTTGAAATTACATTTATAAATATGTAGCGTTTATGGCTCTCTCGGCCAAAAAGGTTCCCGACCCCTGATATGCAGGAACATGTGTGCAGAATATGAACTGGAAACCTCAAGGTCAAAATGGGAAACACCCCCGAAGGTGGTAGAGAATGAGAGGGCAAAGATCCTGTGGGACTTCCAGATCCAGACTGATAGGATGGTAATGGCGAACCAACCAGACATCGTAGTGGTGGATAAAGAACAGAGGAAACCCGTTGTGGTGGATGTGGCAGTTCTAAGTGATGGGAACATCAGGAAGAAGGAACATGAGAAACTGGAGAAATACCAGGGACTCAGAGAAGAACTGGAGAAAGCCTGGAAAGTGAAGGTGATGGTGGTGCCTGTGGTAATTGGAGCACTCGGGGCAGTAACCCCCAAGCTTGAGGAGTGGCTACAACAGATACCTGGAAAGACCTCAAATCTCATATCTCGGATCTCAGTCCAGAAAAGCGCAGTGCTAGGAACAGCTGAGGTACTCCGCAGAGCAATACATGCTTTTCGTGTCTATGTTTATTTTCAGTTTGGTGAGCGGCCATCTTCCTTGCTGAGGGTCATCTACAAAAGTTGAGAGCTAGAGAACAGCCAGGTTCAGCATTTTGCAGAGCAAGCACTGGTCAACAACACCTTATGAGTAGAAGTCCCAAAAATGATGACTGTGGTTCCAGGCTGATGACATAAGTAGATCAGACATGACACACATCAAGCAAGTCAGCCCTCATGACAAGGGTTACATTCTTACCCTTTTGGAAAGCATGGAACAGATTGACAGAGGGGACATACCGAGTCCTCTATGGCGTAGGTGTTGATTAGATGAGCCAGCATGTTACAAATCCACAGAGAAAGGACATCTCCCAGTAGACGAGGGATCAAACCCCTGGGGAGAAAGCATTACATTGATCTGCTAAAACCAAGGAACTGGGAATGATGATCACTAAAGTAACTTCAGATAAAAATATTACAACATGACTGATAACCAATCATATACAATCAGATGCAGATTTGGAATTCAGGTAATCATTTTGGGACAAAAATGACAGGAGTTTGGTATAAGTGGGTCCTATGACATTACAGAGAACCGGATCCCCAGAAAAATCTTCACAGACAGAAGGTGAACCCCATAGTCCGGTCACACCATTTACTCTGTGAGCCACATGCACATTTGAATTTAACGGAGACCGCCAAAGAAGAACCCGCTTTTGGATAGATGGATAAACTGGAGCTTTTTGGCAAAGGACACCAGAGACATGAAAAATACCACGAACATAAACCTGTCCTTGCTTTAAAACATGGAGGAGGCTTAATTATGATCTGGGTTCTTATCATAAAATTGCACATTCACCAGAAAGCTTAGTGCCAGGCTTAGGTCATGGGCAGCCAATGGTTGACAGAGCAAACATGAAACTTCTCGCAAGTCCTAAAAACAGTTGGAAAGTTTTAAGAAGAGGCCATCAAGGAGTCACTATTTGAGTCCTTTAGAACAGTGGTCCCCAACCACCGGGCCGCGGACCGGTACCGGGCCTCGGGACACTTGGCACCGGGCCGCGGAGCGGTTCCAGGCCGCGGGAAATTTTTGCACCGGGACGCACAGAAAGAAAAATAATTTCCATTTTATTGTTTTTTTTTCCCGACAAAAACGTTTTACTTTGAAAAGTGACCGGATTCACTTTGTTACATCTGTCACACTTAACACACGTCAAAAGTCGCGACACCAAACATCAGGTGATAAACCCCACTAAAATTAAACCCAGACAACCAAAATGAGCAAAAAACAAACATCTTTAGAAAGTTGCTTTGACAAGGGGAAAATTATAATTATTATTGTTATTATCATTACTAAAGAGAAAATACCACCCCCGGTCCACGTTAAATCTTTCTTGCGTTGCACCTCAAACCCCCCCACCCCCGGTCCGCGGTAAACGTGCCTTGCGTTGTACCGGTCCACGGTGACAAAAAGGTTGGGGACCACTGCTTTAGAACATGTGGGGAAGGAACTGACGCACCTCCCCTGAAGTAGGAAACGTTCAAACAACTGGAAACCATTTGAACTCTTTGCTCCAGTGATTTTTTTTTTTTTATTTAAAAGCTGTCTTAGTTCCCAGAATGCCAGTCAAGATTTTTAAGCTAAGGGGCTGGATATCCAAAATACATTATCACCTTTATTCATTTATTCAGTCTACTTACGCAAAGAATCCCAAGATGCCTTCTTCTCTGTAGATTGTGACGATGGAATCAAACACACCACTAAAAACAGAAAAATGTCAAATGTATTTCTGAAAAAATATCTTTTTTTAGCATAAAAGACAGAAGCCATACCTATATTTTGTCTCCCTTCCAATAAACTGAACCATACATCGCAAAGTGATGACTAGAAGACAAGAGAAGGTGGCATGTAAACGTGCTTCATCACTTATCCAACAACTGAACATTTCACAATCAGAAGAAGTCTATACACACCGTGGAATGGATGTGTGATGACCGTTGCACATGATCGGGCGATCATCTCCTTGGTCGTCTGAAGAAAAGACCAACATTGAAGTGTTAGGAATGAAGTGAAAACATGGAGCATCTATGATGAATGAGATGAACACCACATGTGAAGAAACCAACCCAACGGCGCAGTTCACTCCTGCACGCGTGTGAGTATCATGGATTCACGAATGTGGCAGAGAAAACACTAGAGGCGGTTTCAGATGGAGAGATTTTTCCATCCACTATCATGTTAAATAGTTTAACTTCACTTCTAATAAACTGACTCAGATTAACCAGCCCCAACATGTGGGGTCTCCCTAGTGGTCTATCAGGGACCTCCCATTGACTGTACAGGAAAACTGAAACGAGTGAGTCTGACTTCTCCCTTACCTCCTGCTCCACCGAAATTAGGCCAATTCAGTTGCCATTTTTCCATGATATGGACTTTGCCATGTTGGAGCCAGACGACGTAAGTAAACATCCATTGGTCCCAATTGGTCTGAGTTAACGTTTCTACGGCAACTAGTGTCGCTGTAACTACTATAAGTCCATATCCCTTCAACTGAAAGGAAGGGGTATTGAGAATGTGTCAAAGATTTTGAACATTCGAGGTGGGGGCCAGCAGGCCCCATATGCTTTTACTGAGGCATCTGATTGGTCAGTTTATAGCTTGAAAAATGTGGGATAAAGAAATGGTATCACTACAAAATTGAGGATTATCAAGAACATGTTTAAAAAGGTATCGGATCAAGAATGGTTCTTCTGACCAATAGAATGACTGAGGAACAGCTGTTTATTTCTCTATAGAAGTTTATGGGATTTTGGAACCAATGGTTACTTCCTGTTTGGAATGCAAAGGGGGGAGGAATTTCTCAGTCCAGCTCTCATATACAGTCAATGGGACATCCCCTTTTGTCGTTGTATACATGCTTCATCTGGCCCAGCTGTAAGCAATAACACACCTATTAATGTTCCTTGCCATAGTTTTAGGTTTTTTTTTTTAATCAATTACAATCACAAAATCTGCATCTGACTGTTTCTTCCTGAAGGGAACCAATTGAGAGTAAACGATTCAAATTTCATGAATCAATTTTTCCTGTTAGTGGTTCATTTCTCTGTGACGTGAAGCTGTTTTGAGGGTTGTGGTGATCACAGCAGTTTCCATCTTACCTCATTGACAACGTGCTGCATGGAGTCCTCCGCAGGCACATGTTTTTCACCAACACCCTGGACATCACACACATTAGTTTTAAGGAATCATTTCAGGACATTTCTCACTCCCACAATGAGGACATTTCTGTTCTGGAATGGCAACAGGATGTACAATAGACAGGGCCAGGAGAACAAAACAATACAAATACAAAATATAAATAGCTGCATATTTTACATGAATTTGAAATCAATTAAACTGCATAGATAGTCATGGATCATCAACAGGGCTGCACATTATGATCAAAACTTGCCATGTGCGTATCAGTGATCAATATGCGATGGCAATATGACTACCGATACATGAACAAAACAAGAAACAACTAATCCATCATTTTAACCCTAACACATGCCTCCATAGGAAGCAGGGATCTGGCATAAAAAGGCTTCATTTGATTGGTCGTCGTTTATTTGATTCGTTAAACACTTCAAGCTACTATGAATTGTTTTTGCATGTGTGCAAACATTTAAGGTAAAACTTAAACATCTCAACACCTGCATGAAGCTGAAACTCACCACATATCAACCAGACTAGACCATCAGCAAAACTACCACGACAAATACTCATTTTTCAGCAACAGCATAACGATGTTATTAAAAAGAATCCACAGAGTTATTGTACTTTAAAAGTGTTGAAATTACATCAAATGCGCACATTCATTGAACGCATCATGCAGAGATCTGATTGGCTCTCAGTTCTGTCGCTCAGCCTGTTGCTGGGTAGTTTGGACCAATGGGGTTCAGCTATGGAAATGGGAGCGCTGGAGCGGGAGCAGGGAATATAAAGTTGGGAGAAGCGCTCTCGTCTCAGCGGGAGAGATTGAGGAGTTACTGAATTAATTGTACTGCGTTTGTTACGGTCTACAGTAACCAGAATAAAGAATCCTTAAATAGGTTACGTCTCTGTGCCTCAGTGTGGGACAGGGACGCTACATTATTGTATGGCTCTTTCGAAATTACATTTATAAATATGTGGCGTTTATGGCTCTCTCTGCCAAAAAGGTTCCCGACCCCTGGAGTAGAGCCACACAGCAGCACAGAGGAAATGTTTGAAGAGTTTCTACTTCTCAGCCCGTCACCAAACCGAAAAGGCAAATGAAAGCTTCGCCTCCAGGAAAACAGGTCTTCTGTTGTGCTGTTGTCACTGGTTCAGTGGGATTCTCAGCCTCTATGCTGATAACATTCATCATGTCCAAAAACACGTTTTGGGTTAAACACCTGCAGCTAGTGTCTCTAACAGGAATTCACCACAAGCATGTTAAAATATTACTGCTTGTCCACATGGACAGAAAAGAGCAACATTCTGCATTGACTTTTCTCTTTTTCACTGAGCCATTCCATCTACCTGTCATCACATTTCAGGACTCTAGTTGTGTTTAGCGACTCTAAACTTGATCCGAACAAATATCCTAAAATCTCAGTGATAACAGAAAATATATTTATTATCTTTATGTGTTTTTTTCTCAAATAATATTTCATTGGAAATTTTTTGGTGGGCTGGATAAAAGGGGTTTTAGTGGTTCCCCACCCCAACTCTGAAAACACATCATGAAGTGTTTTAAAGTTTCTGGTGGGCGGTTGGCATCAGTGTTTGGCAGCACAGCCACCACCAGTGTGTGAATGTGTGTGTGTGAATGTGTGAGTGAATGGGGCTCAGCCTAAAGGGAAGCCGCAGTAAGAGGCAGCCGCATCAAACATCAAGTCTAACATTCACTCATCAAGGGCTTTGGGCCTTTCTACGCCATTTACTATTTACCCCAACTGTTTCTGAAAATGGTGGTGAATAAATGCAGAAATGGCACCGGTAACGGCAAATAGCCAAAGCTCTTCAAACTAGCATAACCCCTTAACCATTTACACAACTGACACAATCCCCACTGGTTGACTCCAGTCTTGGTTCTGAAAGATATCTTAGTATGACATTGATATGTTATAAGTTTAGGTCATAACGTGTTGCACATCGGTGCAAAGCCGCTTTTCTCCACGTCAGAATCAGATGGTTTACTTTCATTATAGAAGCAGGTGAAGCGGTATGATAATTAAAGGTACATCAACACCAGAGCCTTAGAGTTGATGTACCTTAATGATGTATTAAAGATCCCGTGTCAAAGGGTTAAAGAACAGTTAATTTGATCTTAAAGTAAAAAAAATATATCCTCACCTGAGATTTATTCTGGTCCGGATATTTCTGTAAAAAAAAGTCAAAAGAACTGAGTACAGACTACTGAACTATTATCAGACTCAAAAAAAAATTAGCTTGCTCTTCAGCTCAATGTTTAAAGCCTTAGCTACACCCCCCGTAAGGGGGTTGACCTGCTGCAGGTTTTTGGGTTAAGGGGGGCTGCATCTTGAGGTGTTTTGCAGTCCCCTTGAGGCTCATATGGCCACCTTAAGGGACGGCAGAACAATGGGATGTACCATTATACGTGTGGTAACTGTATAGTGAAGTATAAGGCTTATGCAAGTTGCACAGGCTTTTGACGTATGGAGAATTCTCTACTACTAGAAAGGTGCGAGTACTGGCCCCTTCCTAACCGCCTGCAAATGCTGCACACATGGGCTGTGTAAGAGCCCATACGATGCTTCTGGTTGAGGCTCACACAAACTACACTCCGACTGTAATCTCCTGATTTTCTATAACTACGTTCACACCAGCCTTGGCAACAGGCATTCAAGGGACCACTTCCAATGAAAAGTCTATGCAGATGTGCCAATATGTGCATTCAAATCTCTCGCGTTCACACAGTCACTATGCAATATTGAGTCCGTTTTTGGGATCTACGTACAAAGCACACGGCCTTTGAACGCACGTTGAAAGTTAAACCAGTTTAACTTTGACCAATCAGGGAATCAGGTTTGGCAGCGACAGGTGGACGGTGTCTTTTCAAACCACGGAAGTACCAATCACTTAAAAATTGATCCCGAAGGAGAAATTAATAATTGCGGTTCGTCTCCTGTCGGAATTCAATTTTTCCTATATTGGAACAGAGCCGTGAAAGAAAAGCCTGGAGCCAGATTCACACCACTTTGACATTTCACACCAAGCTGCTTCCAGCATGCGCCAGTATCGGGTAGAGACAGTCCACCGTTGAAAGCCAGTTCAAGAGTTCCCGTTTTGGCTGGTGTGTACGTAGCACAACAGTCAGGCCGCACACAAGAAGGAGCGTGCACTTATCACATGAAGAGCCCTAACAGGCAGCGTGTGCAGTAAAAATCTACACAACATGCCTGCATCTCGCCTACTTCCCCCTTACATGATTTAGGTTGTTCTCTAGGACCTGTCAGGATGGCCGTAGAAAAACTGTGCATGAACATTTTCTCCACGGGCTCACTGAGCGGTCTACCACCTGGATATACCGCGCAGGCCACCAGTGAACAGATTTACGCCTGCAGACAGCTCGTATCGCCACGTAAGGGCTGTTGTGACTGAAGCTTTACATAAATGTAAAAGCCATGAAAACTGTAACCAGTACGTCCATCCAAGTGTGAGAAGACTAAGAGGCAGTAATGAAGTCCAAGTCATTACACTTCAATAAAACAAGTAACACAATAAGGGTACCTCCACAACTTTGCTGTGCACAAACGTGCCAATGGTGCTGGCACAGAGCCTTGGAGCAAGTCCTTTGAAGAGACCGACTTTCCCGTCGATCTTTACGATATGTTTTGCTGAAACACAAAGGACAATAAAAGTTACACAAATTTAAAAAGGTATCGATAATTTATGCACTGTGGAGGAGTGGTTAGCTCTCTTGCCTCAAAGCAAGAAAGCCCCGGTTCAAGTCCCGGCTGGGGGACCTGGACCAGAACACCAATGGGTGTTTGTGTGGAGTTTGCATGTTCTCCCCGAGCATGCGTGGGTTTACTCCGGGGTCTTCGGCTACCTCCCACCAAGACATGCTCTATAGGTTCATTGATTAAGCGAGGGTGTATGAATCTACGTTGTTCCAACTTTTAAAATATTTCTGAAAACTAAAAGAATATAAAAAAATCTCATTTTTCCATGATGTGGACTTTGACATGTTGGAGCCAGACTCCTGAGATAAGAAAAAACCCAGCAGTGATGACTTTGAACTGGACTTTGAACTCCAAATCTGAATTTGGAGTTTCTTTGGTAGCCATCGACAGTCTGCTGCCCCTGTGGGTCACCGACCCGCCTCGCAGAGCTGTGCTACAGCACCGACCCCTTGACCTCACAATGATTGCAGGTCAACTGGAAACGGACAGTAAAAAAAAAAAAAAAAAAAGAAAGACAAAAACTGAGTTTTGGGCGGAGCCAGGGACTGCAATTACACAATTATATGCTGAGAAAGCAGGTAGATAAGTGCAAGTTATCTAAAGTTAAAGTCCTGCACCTAGATGTGTGATACCTGCTCCACCCCGTCTGTAACCACAACAGCAGTTGCTGCCCTTCTATGGTGGGAAATCATCAAACACAACATTTAAGAGGATTCAGTTCCTTTATTGTCATTTCACCACAGGGATTAAACAAAACCTGTGTCTCTAGTCCCGGGCCAGCCGTTTACAGTGAGAAAGACAGGAAGTAAGAGACATATCAGTCTGATATATTATGATTCCTATTGATTTTTGCACAGAGGAGAATATATCACAGTATTGCACAGTCACATGATTATTGCACAGAAAGGTTGTCCGTGGATTTTTTTTTTTCTTTTTACAATGATCTTCCAGAGTTCAGCAGTCTGACTGCTTCTGGGAAGAACTGTTCCTCAGTCTGGTGGTCCTGCAGCCTCCTGCCTGGGGGGGGAGCGGGGAGAACAGGGGGTGTGAGGGGGGAGTGGGCTCGTTTCCTGCATCTGCTTTCATAGATCTCGGTGGTGGTCTGCAGGCTGCAGCCCACAGTCCTCTGCGCGGCTTCAGTCACTCGTTGCAGAGCTTTTCTCTTCTGTACATTTTTTTTTTTAAATAGAAGCTTTCCTTTTTGTTTGGTCCCTTTAAAAAAATGTATTTCTGCTTATTTGGATATTTTAAAGTAGGGATTATCAAATATTTTGTTTGTATATTAACCAAACACTAAAAATGGAGCAGCCTCTAGGCTACAGCCTCCCCAGAGGGACTCTTCTTCACGGGTTTTCTTGTGTGAACAGAAGCAGTTGTGTACCAGTAAATACACAAACTGATGTGATCCTGCAACTATAATGAAATTATTGCTTCTAACTGAAGTTTGTAGAGGTGGGTGACGAGCATTGTAGTTCATCCCAGCCACTATAATGACGTTGGCCGTGGGATATTGCCCTCATTAACTGATCTAAAAACATTTCCCATCTCCAGGATTTCAGCTCTTTGTTCATCCAAACAGGTCCTGATAAAACAATGAGTAGTTAGGAATATAAAAGATCATAAAATACTTTTTTCTTTGTGTTTATTTGATTCTATTAAAGACATTTTGATAAGAATAACGGTACCACCGCGATTTAGCTGTAGCTTCAGCTCTGTTTTTGGAAAAGTCCCGCCCCTTTAACTGTCTCCACCAATCATTCTTGGAGGCTTAATCACATGTCATCAGTCTGACCAATCAGAAGTGGTTAAAATTTTCACTTCCTTGTTCTGATTCTGCTCCTAAAGTCTCTCAGTTCTAACAAAAATACCAGCTAAAGCTCGACTTTAGCGGTGCAGCTTTCCACAGAATCCGGTGTCAGACCGTGGAACAAGTGAACAAAACCATGAAGCTCAGAGACGCTAGTCTGTCTGCCATCACTACATCTCCCATGATGCATTGGGTTAAACTGACTGTCTTAGCGCACAATGAGTCTCTCCTCTTAACGTCTTAAAACAACAACGAACACACATAAAACAGTTTTTAAATATTCTAACTTAACTTTTATTACATCTTTTAGAAAAAACAGCTGCAGCTTCCAGCTTTTTCTGCCACAATTATCATGAAAATGCACGTGAGATCATGGAGGGACTGTAGATCAAAACAGACTATGAGCTTTTCCTTTTTTATTTTTTTATTTTTTTGGATGATGGTGTGCCGCGGGACTTTTTTTTTAAGGTTAAAGTGTGCCGTGGCTCAAAAAAAATGTTGAAAAACACTGTGTTAGAGCAAGGAAAGAAACAACACGTACAGGGTGGGGGTCCCAGAGGAAAGTCCCCACTAATTTCAGTCCTAATAACATAAAACACAGGAGACCTGGACTCACCATAAGAAAACAGGCCGGGAAGATGCTGAACCTGTCTGCCAAACAGGTTTCGACCCAGGGTGGGAGGGAGGGGCTCATGTCCAACCTGGTGACACAAACAGGAATCGTGTCACGCATGTACATACTAACCTTGTGGCATGTATCTGTTCATTTCCCTCCATTGTAGTCTTTAAATGAAGCAGTGATGACAAGCCTATTTTACTCCTAAAACACCTTCCACACATTTATATATTTCACTTGTACACTCTTGTTGATAATGTGATGTAACGTTTGTCTAGAAAGTATAAATTTAATATTTTTAACAAACCTACTAAAGATAACAGTATTTAAAAACCTTCTAAGTCACTGTTCCACATTATTGCGTACAACAGAGTCTAAAGAACTGAAAATGGTCGTTTGTTGAGTTTGCTGCATTAGGAGGTCATTTGTACTGAATTCCAAAGCGATTCCAGTCAAAAACATCTTAATAGGTCAAGTTCCATTTGAACATAGGACCATTTATTTTGAATTGTGTTGCAGTTTTTGGAGAGCTTCTGCTTGAATTTCTTTACGGATGTCAGATTAGCCTCTCAGTGCTGCGGTTTGGGTGTGAACTGCCTCCCACCCTCAGAAATATTTTACATGAGGATGCTCCAAAGGTTCTGAATAGGGTGGAGGTCAGGGGAGGATGGGGGCCACCTTTTATGCAGCATGAGGAATACCGTGATCATGCATGAAGAGGAGTTTGTTACACTAAGCACGGTTCTTCTTTTTGGACCACAGAAGGAAGTCCTCAGTCAGAAACACCACCTAGTTTTCAGAGGTCATGTTCACACCTCCAGGGACCTTAAAGGGGCCAACAAGCTCTCTCACCATGATTCTGGCCCAAACCATGACTCCGCCACCTCCTTGCTGAGATTGCACCCACTACTCCATCCGACTGACACCAGGGTTGCACGGCACTCCTCAGTGAACAAGACTGTTAGGAAATGAGTCTTCATGAATGTCTGGGCCCACTGCAGTCCTTTCTGTTTGTGAGTGTTGTTTATGGGGCCGGATAGAAGGTTTGTGTAGAACTGCAAGCCTCTGGAGGATCCTACACCTTGATGGACTCCAGAGACACTAGCAGCTTCATATCTGTGCTTGCTGCTTTGTGATGGTATTTCAGCAGCTGCTCTGAATCGCATGTATGTGTCTGACATAAACCTTCCTCATTCTGGCTTCATCGGTACCAACCTGTGGGTCTGAATCAGCCACTAATATTCTAATATTACAATGATCACACTTCAATTTTCCTGAAATATCTGAGGTTTTCATTCCTTGTCCGAGGCATTTAACTGTTTCAGGCTTTTCCGGTTATCTGGCAAACTAATGATCACAGGTGTCTGAGATGGATGTCAGTGATCCAAAGAGCCTCGAGACACAATGTCATCCATAAGTTAGACTGAGGAACAAAGATTTTGTTTTCCTTTTTCAAACGTAAATACAATTTGCATAATAATTTGGAACACATTATCTGCAGCAAGTATATGAATTTATGACAAAAATGAAGCTAAATCCACCAATAGAATGAAGTTTGAGGCTAGAGCAACAGCAGGGCTCGCTGAGCCAAGTGACATGCAGAAATACTGTTCATGTGTGGAACACAGAGACGGCATGTAAAAGAGAAACACACGATGGATGGATGGAGGGATGGATGGATGGATGGAGGGATGGATGTCACAGACCAAAGCAGCAGCAGCAGATTTCAGCTTCATGAGGATGCAGACACTAAAACACAGCTGTAGCTGCTGTGCAACGTTAAAGCAGAGACTCATCAGTCTGCCTGCATGACATGACACAAGCGAAGAGCTTCAGTGATGCTTTCAGGGCGGACATGCATTGCCAGGACTTGACCCAAAGCAAAGAAATCGAAGAGGAACACATTCCGTTTCCCAGCAGCCCAACTCATTTGAAAATATGGAAGTGTTTTTTTTTTTCTCTGTCAAGCTTTCTGTCAGAGGACCAGAGAGCAGCTGCCTGCATTTCCCCACCTGAGCATGAATACCTCTGGTAGAATGAGATTTCCTGTCGTTTTCTGATGTTTCGGGGGCGCAGGATGGAGAGCACGGGCGTACATGACGTCATTACGTAAAAGTGGAACCATCAACAGTCGTTTCTTTTAGAAAAGCCGTGACATTTTGCTCGACAAAAATGATGGTGGAGGCTGACGGACTGTTTTCCCGGGCCTCCGTTTCCCGCCTCCAGGTCGTCGCGGCAGAGCTCAGCGCAGAAGCCCGTCATGACTCGACCGTCGACGGCGGGTGGAGGAGTCACGTCCCCCGAGCGTTTCCACGCAGTCACGGCAGCTTCAGCGCAAGGACGCCGTGGGTTGGAAGTCTTTAACTGATGTTCAAAACATTCTACTTTTTCATTAAACAATAAAATGACAAAGTGGGCTCGAGGCGGCCGGTAGAGTTGAAGCGGCTCTCGTCTACGGCGTGTCGGAGGAAGCGGTGAACTTTACCCGACCGTCACCGAGCGGACCTCCTCCTCCGCCGAGCGGGCGGCACG
This sequence comes from Oryzias curvinotus, assembly GCA_023969325.1. Lineage (NCBI taxonomy): Eukaryota > Metazoa > Chordata > Actinopteri > Beloniformes > Adrianichthyidae > Oryzias > Oryzias curvinotus. The sequence goes on along the minus strand of CM043708.1, from coordinate 39,652,365 downwards.
GAGCAGAAGGTCACGGGGACGGAACAGGACCAGGGAGCGGCGCCAACGCGCGTGCAGACAGTCATGACAGTTTTTTTAAATTACATTCGTAATCACAACCATTTCAGATGTTCTTTCCGAAACCATTACTTTCTTTTTCTGCCGCGCGAGCCATCGATGGTCGGAGACATTTGCATGGAGACCGGCGGTTTCTTCTCATTTGGTTCACGAGAATTTAAGGATACTCATAAAGCCGAGACCGGAACTGTTAGCTAGCGACTCTTCTCTTACCTGGATGAGAACTTTAATGTACATAAGAGGATGAGAGAGGACGGTGAGCCCTGATCCCAACAACACTTGGCCGCAAGTGTCCGCCATCTTTAGACAGGGGCACTGACAGGAAGTCCCCTTGGCTTTCAGCGCTGGAAACTCAGGAGATCACATCGGTGCTGCCCCCTAGCGTTTGCAAACAGTACAGCGATTGGTGCTGCCCCCTAGCGTTTGCAAACAGTACGGCGCCTCAGCTACTCGGCGGTGAGGAGTGATGACTTTCATGGCTTCTACTTACTGCTCTGAAGTAAGATCTGCACTAAAAAAAGGAAAAAGATTAAAGATAGAATTCAATTGAAACTTTCTTTCACACACATATACACACATGAGCAGGTTAAATTTGGAGAGAATATCATTGGAGCGGCGAGGGACAACAGAGCAAATATGATTTGTATCCTTAATGTGTTCAAAATGAGGACGACTGCTGGTTTGATACTCATTCTGAATCCAGTTCAAAACAACATTTTTGTTTGTGCAATTTTCCCGAAATTGATTACGGGAAAATTGCACAAACATGCCACCAGCTTTTGTTGACCTTTGACCTTGGGAAAAGGCAGCCATCTTGAATCTAAAAAAGAAGCACATTTATTTCCAGATACAAACAAAATCTCGTCCTAGGGATTTTTATAGATCATCTCGTGACTTCTTGGGCCTAAATGGCAAGCTACTAGGGGTGTAACGATACGCTAAAATCTCATTTCGGTTCGATTCAGAGTTTCTTAGGGCTCGGTTCGATACGTTTCGGTTCAGTACGGCTGTTTAACAAATCTGCCTGATATGAACTGCTATTTTATAAAGTATTATCTTATTGTTATTTATTGTGTGTTTTTTGCTGTCGGACACCTGAATTTCTCCCTTGGGAGATTAATAAAGCTTTAATCCATATATTTAGGTATTTTTTCTGTACATAAAGCCAGAAAATAATTTCTTGCAAAATGCATTTATTGGTTTTATATAACAATAAATAAAATTGACCTCTCTAGGTGATCTGCTTAATAAAATAAGAAAAACTATTAGCTGCCAGGAACTAAAAACTTTGAATAATTAACACTGGCATGAAAAATTAACTTGCACATTTATTTTCTTGTAGACCCGACTGAAACAGCCGTTTCATGCCGTTTTAAGAGCATTAACAGATCTATTCTGTGGCATACACTATCTTTGAGTAACGATGTCAACACAACAGAACGTTCCCCACAGGAGAGCGTCAGCTAAGCATTAGCCATGCTGATCCTGTGCACATGCGCACTGTCACCTCCATCACCTGATAGCTGTTGAAGCTGAACTGCAATGACGTTTCTGACCGTGGAAGGCGGATCTTCCTTTGGGGTTCACTTACTCGTTTGGACTTATTGCCGTTCTCCATAACTGAGCTACACAAACTAAACGCGCGGTCACAGACACTGTTGCGCTGCGCGCGACACGCTCTGCCCCCCCGCCCCCCCTTTTCTACAGGCATGCGAGTGCGGAAACCAGTGAGAGTCTCGGCGGAATACTGCGAGTAACATTAGTTCCGCCTCAACGCAAAGTTTATACATTTACGGGAAAAAATAAACAAACCGAAAACCGAAACGGTACGAATGTGAACCGAACCGAAAATGCCGTACCGACACGGTTCGGTCCAACTACGTGTACCGTTACACCCCTACAAGCTACCGTGGAAAAAATGTTGCAATTAGGAGTTATAGATTTTGAACGGCGTGCAATGCTAGCACTTTTAGCCACATTAGCATAACTAGCATAGTCAGCATAATCAGCTGCTAGATGAAGTGTAGTGGAACTATTGTTTGTTGTGTATGTGTCCGGTCGGACGGAAATTAAGACAACACAAAATAAACCACGGACCTGATAGTAGCATGTGGTCTGGTTTATGTCAGTTCAATATTAAGCTAAAGCAGCTAACATAACATTAGCCTCTTAAGCAATGTGTTTTTCTAAGTGAGTTGATGATCCTGATCCCAATGCTTGTAATTTTAGCCACATGCAGCACAGTTAGTCTCACAGAAAGACAAGGAGGAGTTAGATGTGAGTACTGGCTGCTCAGCATGTGGGTTTGGGTCAAAGGTGGGTGTTAAGAGTTGCGTTGGTACCTAGACCCATGCAGCAAGGGCGCCAGTGGCAGGAAAGGAGGGTGGATGGCGCGTAAAGGTGGCCGTCAAGGGCGGGTTGCGCTTGTGGGCGATACAATGCCACTCGTGGCTCTAATTTATCAATGTTTCTGCACATTTATGCATTATTGGTGACTCAAAATGGTCATTTACGGGTGAATATGAATGTTTGAACAAATGAATGGATACATGGATGAAATGAATGGATGGAACAGTGACATTACATGTGTTAGATGTAACAGATGGAATGAAATGACATGAATGAGTGAATGAATGTAATGCAACCACAAGGGAACACAATGCAGTGCTCTCTTGTGCCGGTCCCAAGTCCGGATAAATGCAGAGGGTTGTGTGAGTGCCAAAACAAATTGAACATATGAATCACAAACAGAGATGAGTTCAATCAATAAATGTATATATCTCACATTCCTTTGCATCTCAGAGAAATAGTCCTGGAAGGCTCAACTCCTCCCCTATGACTGAGCTTGGGCTCTACTCCACCCACAGTCTGGGCTGTGAAACACAGTCCCTCCAGATGGGTTGGACTCACTGCCATTCTGGACCTTAGTAAAGCAGTTAAGAGTACCCAGCCTTCTTGGTGTCTCTTAGAGGGGTAAAGGAAAGCACCACAACGGGGCACTCCAGTGTCCCCCTGGGGAACTTCAATGCTTTCATGGTCAACAACGGTGATACCTGGAAGGCCATGACTGGAAGGAAAGACCTCCCTGATCTGAATCCAAGTGCGGTTTTGTTGTTGGTTGTATGTGCTCCGTCTGTCCATAACAAATATCATGTGTAAACACAAGGGGGTCCATCAATGCACTTGGCACCAGGACATCCTTCACTGTGGTTCAGAGTTGTAGTCGAAGCTCTCTGGTGCCTATGGTAATCCCTGAACCCGGTGGTGGACACCAAAAGTAAGGGATGCCATCAAGCTAAAGAAGGAGTTCTATCAAGCCTGGCTGGCTTGTGGGACTCCTGAGGCGGCTGACAGGTACCTGCAGTTTTAAGCCGCCCTGTTGAAGAGGCAGAACCTCGGTCCTGGGAGGAGTTCAGTGAGGTCATGGAGAAAGACTACGGGTTCTATCTCAAAGAGATAGTAGCAAATCCTGCTGCACCTCAAAAAGGGAAAGCAGTTTTCTTTAGGCACCGTTCTCAGTGCAGGTGGGGAGCTTCTGACTTTGACTGGGGACATTGTTGGGTGATGGAAGATGGCTGCTGCTGCTCCTGCTGTGTCTCCCATCACTGATGTGACTGCACCAACAAATGCCCGCCTATTTATGTATTACTGTTTACAGACCACCAAAGCCTCTTTCATAGTTAAGAAAATCGTTTTATGTTTTTGAAATAATCCTATGCACTTCACTGTTGGAGTATACAAAATATTATACATTATTTTTACATATGATATTTATTATAATCATAAATCTTTATCTTGGTCGGTATGTTTAAACCTGTAAAATGTAGGAATACATAGGGTTCTATGGTGTAATGGTTAGCACTCTGGACTCTGAATCCAGTAGTCTGAGTTCAAATCTCAGTAGAACCTTGAAACTCTCCTTAGTGCAACTGACTGATTAAAAATTACAAGTACAAGCAAACCCTCAGTTTTCTGGCCTCTAGCAGCTAATTTTTTTTTACCCCCCAAAATTCTATGCACTTTACTGTTTCTGTAAAAAATGTGCCCCATTATTTTTTTTTTACATATAATTCTAATTTTAATAATTAATATTTATCTTGGTCAGAATATTTCCATTGTATAACACTTTTTGGGAACCAGTTAAAGAGCTGATGCTGTTAGGCTTCTATGGTGTAGTGGTTAGCAGCCTGGACTCTAAAACCAGTAGTCTGAGTTCAAATCTCAGTAGAACCTTGAAACTCTCCTTACTCCTTGTTACATGGATCTAAACAAGTCAGTGCCCCAAACTAACAAATAGAAAACTAATGACACCCTCAAACAACCAATGAGGTTGCTGAATATGGAGGGGAGGGTGGGAAGTCTGGGGCACAGACACCCCATCAAGGAAAGACAAACAGACAGACAGCCTCCTGCAGAAACACACAGCGCTGCAAAATCAATCGCTTCAGTCTGCTTCTACTACAAACAGTTACCAACCTGAAGCTCCGGGTATCTTCTTTTTCACGTAACTTATACCAAAATCTCTAAAAATGGGATGTACCTGACAAAGTAGAGGTGTTACCTTCACCCAAACTGTTCAGGAGTGAGGCTGTGACTGGAGTTTCATTACGAGATCGATCAAATGCAGAGAACCCAGTTTTCATATTTCGAATAAAAACCTGTTATGGTGTTTTTGGTCTCCAAGAGCTCAGAGCTCAAACACAACAGGGGGAAATGAACAGGTGACGTCACTGTCAGCAGCGTCAGTTATCGTCTCAGGCTCCTTGTTAACAATATTTATGAAAGGAATTTCCTGACAGAGCCCTTGTGACCAGGAAATTACAACTAAATGTGTGCATTGAGAGCGTGTCCTATAATGTCCAACAAGTGTCCCGTTCTCACGGCGCCACTTCCCTGTATGTGCTGAAGTTGACCAGATCAAGGCCAGACGTGGCTCTTATCAGAGGAATGACTGCTGTTGGGCTGCTGCTTAGTTCTCAACACCCTTACAGTAATCTGAACTGGGTGAGGCCCTCAAAAGCATGAAACACGTTTTTTCTTGAGCTGTCAGTTAAATCCGAGTTTTCTGTACTTTTAGGTTGTTTGTACATTCGCTTCCTGTGTTCAGACAGACGTTGTAAGAGTCTTTCAGTTGTTATCAGGAAGCACTTCACTTAAGCATTTGTAGATTTTGGGTGAATTGTTGCTTCTGACCAGAGCCATGAATCCCACTGGTCGAATAATCTCTCACGTTTTGCAGACAATATTGAAGCCTGAGGTGGGTGGGGCATATTGACTGGAGTTAATCCCTGCCAATGTAACGTCATCAAAATGGCAGCTGATCATGACGAAGTAACATTAGAAGCTGTAGTGGAGGATCGTTTTCAAAAGGGAGGTAATGGAGGGTTGCTCCCTTCTGCAACCCGCCTCTAGTGGTCTTTGGAGCAACTGCAACACGTGTTTCCTCCTGGTTTGAATGAAATCCAAAGTGGGGGCTTTAGATAGACGGCAGTAAACAGAAACAGAGAAAGTGGTCAAAGTGTTACTTTTTATTCATGTGTGCGTTTCACCTACATCAGGTTAGCAGATTCAAACATTTCTGAGCTCAAAGTAAAAGACGAGCAGCTGGTTTGGCCTTTTTATTGGACATGAAATCAGAAAAATGTCTAAATCAAGCTAACATCTAGCAAAAGCATGTCTTGAAAGCAGAGGGAAGAGCTGCAGACTCCAAGTCTTTACTTTGCGGTTCCTGTTGGTGACAAAAACAATCATAACACAACAGATTCAACAAACAAGTAAAAACAATGCAAACACATGAATTGTGAAAACACAACAATAAAATTCAGGATATAAAAATCATGCAGGAGCCTTAACCTCCTCTTTGTTTTTCTAAATTGGTACTAAACAGCCATTTAAAAAAAAGTTTTTGTAATTACAGTGGCTTGGAAATGCAAAACATTTATATTTCAGGGAACAAGTTCACATTAAAACCTAAAGACACCTGAGTGTCGGTCCTAACTTTACTGGTGTTTATGTTTCAGAGAAAACCAAGAGGTAGATTTTGTTAAGATAATAAGTTAGACACAAATGGAACGATGCTGTGCTTCCTGGTTTTTGCTTATAAAAAGAAAAAAAGAGATTTTGTGTTTTGTTTTGGTACATTCCTCTAATTCTTTTATCAATTAAATGTGGTGTTTATTTTTGTTCTTTTTGCTTCTTAAGACTCATACTAATATTTGAGCTAACCCTCTACACACATTAGTCGTAGCAGATTGAACTACAGTGGTAATAGAACCCAGAATGTGACGTCCACAAATGCAGACGGCAGGTCCTAAGAGGCTAATGCTAATAGAGGATTGAAAGGATTTTCAATTTCCATTAGAAAAAAACATTCAAATCCATTTCTTTGATGAACTGATTTTATGTCTGAATGAATTCATCAAACCTTGTTATTGATTTTTGGTAACAAAATGTTTCAAGTCTTGGTTTTAAAGGCCATATAGAAGTACTTAGATAAAAGTAATCCTTTTAATTTAGGATTAATATAATTCATTTACTGAGCATATTTAGCTTTCAGGTATTTAATGGCTTTTATGTTGTGTCATTTGTACATTTGTACCTTTTCTATCTTAAACTGTTACCCACAGCATTTCCTACCATTTTACGTTTGTCTTTTGATTGTTGTTTTTATTTATTGGGTTTTATGACGTCTTGCTGTTTTAACCAAATGTTCCCATATGTCTTTCACATCAAGCACCTTGCATGTTAATGAAAGATGGATTTACTGAAATTGAACAAGCCTTATTCATGCAGCCACTGTAAATGCTTGCATGTTCTACAGCTCCTAAATCTATTCTTAGATGTAGAGCATCTTCACATTTGTGAACAGAAAAGTCGATTTTTGGACACCATAGAGTTAGTGAAGGAAAGTCTTAAAAGACCAGAATCAGTAGTGGGTTCCTGCTGTGACTCTGAATCTAAATCATGTCTCACTTCTCCTACGTACAGTTTGCACATATTGCATGGATGAAAACTAGCCTGGCATAAATTTATGTGGAAAACTGGAGAAGATTTGTGGTTCATTACGTGAAATTTTCACAGATGTATCACGCAGGAACCATGTCAAAACCACAGAAGAAGTATGTAAAAGCCACGCAATGAACACGTAAACTGGAACTTCATTGACTTTCTTCACTGCTACATTCAGAGTGCTGAGCAAAAATCACATCGCGTCAGCACCATGGACAGCACCCGCCGTGGACCCTCGCCATGCTTTGTTGGATTCCCCTGGTCTGCACCAGTTCTAAGTCAGCAGTACGCCCACTGCACCCGGCCCCTTCCTGCGACCCACCTTCCGCGCAGCGCCGGACACCGCCCCGCGAGAAAACGGAACCCCTTACCCGGACCCCCACTCAGTATAGACTGCTGGAGGGGTGAAAAATCAGCTGATTTATATACTCGCCACACAATATGCTAATCATGCATAAATCGTGCGGGATTATTGCAGTGTTTATATGCAATTTATGAGACATTCGTGCATCAATTACATCATTTTAAGTGATATGTGTGCGGTACACGTGATGTAAATGTTATACATTGACCCATGCAGACATACATGGAACGGTCGTGCGTCTGCATCTTGTAAAAGTCACGCACAATTGCATGAAATTTATGTAACAATTCCGTATAAACTACGTAAAACACACATAAACTGCATATTTTTCAACCAACCAAATTTTAAACAGCTTAAAACCGAATTCACGTAAAGACCCGTCGCCTGAAACAGACATCTGGCACATTGGTGAAAGACAAACGCAAGAAACGCTCATGAGTGATGCATTAAAGAGGTGCCCGATTTGAGAAAAACTCGCGATATAAGCTATTTGTTATCAATATTGCAATGATGATATAACTTGCGGTACATGAACAAATGACAAAAACAACCAAAAACACAATTTCTTTTTCAGTGCAACATCTTAAATAAGAGTCAAAATAACTTAAATTATTCTCCAAAAGACCCTCGTCTACATATGAACCTTTAACATAAAAGAGCTCTATCTGACTGGTCAAATGCATGAATGGATTCATTTGATTCGTTAAATACGTCAAGCTGCCATAAATTTGTTTTAGCACATTTAAGGTAAGCAGTTATTGTAATTTTCACCATCTTTTGGGATGTGCGTATTGCACAGCTTGAATGATAAATTTGTGATTTATGTGCAGGACTACTGTATATCATGCATGTATCAGGCAAGACCGAGATTTTATATGTGGACAATGCGCTGATTGTATGTAGCGGCTGTGTGACACGGCCTTTCCAGTAGAATTAGTTTCCTTTCAAATGAGTGCAGTCATGAACTGAAGGCAGCTCTGAGTCCAGCGTTTCACCAGAATAGAGAACCCAACTCAGAAAACAAAAGAGGAAGCGATGAAGCAAGTACGTACTGCATTCATAGAGGCGGTTCACCCTGAGGATGTCGTTGCTGCTCATCTGGGTGGCTCTGCCGATCGGGACGTTCGGGTCAGGAATCGGAACGATGGTTGGCTCTCTATTTCTAGAGAAAGCGAATCTGTGGAAGGTAAAAGGTCATCAAGATCACTTTGATCTAAACCAGACTTACGATCAGGCTCCATGTTGACTGCTCTTCTTGAGGTGTCCCGTGTACACAGTTGTTTTCAGAAGTACATGGATCTCAGTCGTCACCACAGTTTATGAAGACATGGATGTGAGGATGGAAGCTCTTTTGTGATACCAGCAGGATGTCCAAAATCTCAGCAGCACTGCTTTCCTTAAGTTAAAGGAGTACAGTTCCGATCCCAAACCGGTTTAAAATAAAAGTAGAGAAGTTCTTCATTTTGTTAACTCTAAATGGATAACATTAGAAGATATTCCACCTTAAGAGCGGTCTTAAACACTTAGACCTCCCTTCATTACAGTCCTTTCCATTGAATTAGGACTCCTGCTCCTTCAGAAGGACACAGTTTTCTTTTCATTCCCTTTTTCTGCAGAGATGTTCAGGGTTGGTTTCGTTGGAGTAAATGATTCATCCTAATATTATCAGTGAAAGTGTCAACAGTTACAAGGGGTTGGTGCATGAACATGTAAACTATGCATGAAATAAGATGGTAGTAAAGGTTTGATTCCCTGAGCAGAACAGCTTCTCAGGAGGAAAAATTGCTCCACCTTTAGAGTTCCTCAAAAGTTCCTGTGGTTTCCAGTCAGTTATGCTGTTCCTGTTTTTCTGAAACATCAATTTATCACACTAGAGAGTATATTATTATGCAAGAGTCACCCTGTTACTCATGTAATCCATTAATAAACTGATTTTAGAGAACATGGACTGAATTATTATCTTAAAGGAGTGCTGCTTTCTCCTGGCTCCCGTCAATGTTGATAACAGAAGCTCTCACAGCCACATTTCAGTTACAGCCTCTTTCAAATCGTTTCATGCAGGCACAACAAAGTTCTTGTAAAAGGTTCAGTACATGTATACAGACATTACCTTCCATAGTGCATGATGGAGTTGTAGTCATAGGGGGTGCCCAGGTTCCTTGTTTCGATTTTGCGGAAGTTGTGCTCCTGTCCTGCACGGGGAGTCACAAAGTCACGTCAGACTCACTGCAGTTCACTGCTCCAGACAGAAAACTGCCCGGAGACCCGACCCACCAGAAATCACGTTCTGCAGGAGGATGCGAACATGGGAGTCCCTGTCAGAGCGTGTCTGCTCATGGTTGAAGCCCAGAGCGTGGAGGAGCTCGTGCTGGATGGTACCCATGAACACGCAGCCTTGGCGCATCAGTGACACCTCCTGACGCCCGCCACGGCGTCCCACAAATGACCAACACCTATAAAGGAGGAGGTATGAACGTCCCGTGATGGTAACCTTTTCTCTACACAGGAACCCTGACTTACCCAGTGCGAGACTGAATGTCTACAAAGTCCCTCTGACTCTGATGAGGTGTAAAGCGAATGCAGGTGGAGCCCTCAAACGAGCGCAGACCCTGGAGGATGGTGCTTCGTTCTCTACTGGCTGGACAGTGAAAACAACAGAGAAATGGTCACCCATTGTCCTCTGAGCTGCACGGCAGCAGCTCTGCTGTGTGACTGAACACAGACGCTGAAGGAGCATCTTTGATCAGCTTCTCTTATTTGCCCGTTTTTAACAGTAACCCGTTTTTTAAGGCCGAGTATTTCCCTCAGCGCCCTCCCGTCCTTCTGTGCTGCGCTTCCCTTCCCTGCTGGAGTGCCCCGGAGCCCCCAGATTCTCCAACATCACACCTATTATTTAAACAGGTTGCCAAAGGAGACACTTTTTCATTTCAGTCAGTAAAAACTTTTGCTGTCACTGAGAAAGCAGGGTTTTTGTTGTTGAGGACGTCCTTCGTTCTGCAATCAGCAAATGTGTTTCGACCTCCAGATGTTCCAATTATCCTTCCAGCTGCATCTGCTGCTCCACTTTAGTCAGAGCGTTTTTACGAGAGTTTAGTCAGTTTTTATGTTTTATTATGCCATCTCCATTCACTTTATTGCAGATAAACGCTATCCTTTTGTCTGCCGCCTCCAGAAATATGTCACATTGCAGTTTGCAGCCTCCCTGCTCTTCCTGCTACTTACCCGTTTCAGCGGTGAATCAATGTAAACGGATCACTTGCCTGATAAGAAAACTCCTTATCTTCACGCACATTGATGAAGATTTCAGTAAATCAGGCTTGCCGTTCAGCGGCTATGTGCTTTTGGGTTGTGGTTTTGAGGTTTTAATCTTATCGTTTTTTAAGGGGGGGCTAAACAGGATTACTTATGCCAGTTTATCAAACTCTAAAACAAACTCAGAGATTGAACGAAAGCCCTGGTGGAACTCACAGAATTGTCCGGAGATGCGGAAAGGCACATAGACATTGCCGTCACTGCTTTTAGGCCACAAGCAACCTCTTGCTGTGCAGGGATCTGCGTTCTGCAGCCCTGTTGGCACCGCTATGTCTCCAAACATCACCAGAGGGTCATCCAAGTTCTTTCCTGCAAACACAGTGAGGACAATGCATGATGAAACAAGGCATTAGCTGCATCCTTTCTTCTTCTTCTTGCAGCTGCAAATGTATTTCAGATGTTTTCATTTGCTGTATCAACTAAACTTTAGTTATTTTGCACATTTTGACTTAAGGAGATGAAAAAGGAAGCAGCAGGGAAGAACTGGAGCATACCAACGTTAACGTTGGCCTTTTCCAGCAGAGTGGAGATACTGAGATCCTCCTCCTCTTCAATGGGGCCAGCTGTCAAATAAACTGCAGGTTAGGACAAAAGAAACTGGCAAAATAGAACCACAGATGAACAATGCTTTCATGTATCATTTCACATGAATAGAGTCACTGAGTAAGTACTGAAGGTTAGTGGAAAAAGTATAATTTAAGTGAGTTAGCAGGAATTTAACAGTACAAAAGATGAAATGAAAAAAAAAATTGGTCAACATAAAACTGTAAAGGTAAGAGGATCATCTGAGGTCACAGACTGAAGACATAAAGACATCTTACCATGACTTCTGACATGTTCTCTGAAATAAATCTGTCAACACAGAAACATGAGGGGATGAAGACGTAAAAATAAGATCTGATCTGTAATTCTGCTCTCCGTGTAAAATGTGAAATCAGGACCAGAAAGGGAAGGGGGTTTTCAGAGGAACACCTTCATCCGAATGGGCGGGTGTCACAGAGGTGCTCGAGCGGAGGTGTGAGGTGCCGGCTCACCTGAGGGTTGAAACAGTGAACAGAGAAGAGAAGGGCGCTCAGCGCTGTGGTCAGGAGGATCATGGCTGAGTCAGACAGTGACGGCAGACCACCTCACAGGAACAGCCGCTTTGACTTATATAGCCAGGAGAGCAAACTGACTTTATCCTTATATGGAAAACATGACTCAACAAGCAAACCGACGGGCTGAAAGTGACGGTGAGGGCTTTAAGGCAGAGGACCCAAACCTTTGTAAGACCACAGACCGCTTTAACATGAGACCACATTTTAACAGACTGGTCTGCACGAGGCTGACGTTTCATTTTAGTTGAAGCTTCTGGTTTTTCTAAATCAAATACTCCTTAGTGAAATAAAAATTGTCAAAAATGTTTGGATTTTTACAGAGGATGAGATTTAAAGAAATAAAGTTGTTGCTTTGTATAAGTTGTTTCTGATCTGGGACTTATTAGTTGGATGCCATTTTAACTTCAGCTGCGTTTCCATTGACTATGAAATTGCGTAAATTGGATTTGTCGTAATGAATTTGCCTGACACGAGAATAAAAAAAAAACACAGTTATTGAAAAAAACGTTTTTGCGCTTGGAGGAGGTGCTTCCTTCAGTTGCATCAAAAGTGACATGTTTGGCAAAACTGCAATGGAAATTAAAATTAAATGAGTCATGTGACCAACAGCTGGATGAAAACGTGCTTCTCGGTATGAACTCATCAAAAGTTGAGTCGGATCCACAGCTTCTCTGTAGCATCACCAACCACCATATCCCCAAATGAGTCCTAACCACTGTGCATCCCAATCAGAACATCTTTAACTGCAGTTATTGACCCTCTTTCATTCACTTACCAAACAGAAAAAAGGAAAAGCTGTGTGGAAATGTTTCATTTCTGAAGACAAACAAGCTTTTTGAGATGACAGAACAAGAGATTCCTTGTACTTCTGAAAACAGCTGTGTACACGGGACACCTTGTTTTTTCTAATCGAAAGTTGGAGGTTTATCTTTCGTGATCACCTTTTTTTAGCCGTTTAGTTAACCAATCAAACAGCCTGGCAATCACCAATGGCACAAGGATTCTTATTCAGTATCTTTCCAAACATGATAGTAGAAGTTTTCAAAGAAATAATGCAACCTTATGTCTTCATGTCTTTTTTCGTGCTTCTAAGCCTCTTTTTGCAACATTTTGCAAGATCCTGTGAAAGCCAAAAAATGTGCTGCAACTTTGGCCACAATTAGGAGAAGTAAAAGGCATTCAGTTGTTGTGGATTTAACATTAAACCCAAACATGTAAGGGTGGGGTCATAGCACAAGGGATACTGATGGTTACATCCACTATCAGACCTGTTTATTATTAGAATAGCTTTATAGCACATGTTCTTATTCTCTTCTTCACAAGAATATCTACTTTCTGTTCAGAAGCAAAGTTCTTAAAGGATAAAATTGCCTTAAAACAACAGCAAGTTAATCTGCTGCAGCAGGAGGATCTATTTTTTACCACAGACTGTATTTAAATTATGAAAGGAACTAGTACACTGACCAAAAATATAAACGCAACACTTTTGTTATTGCTCCCATTTTTTATGGTATGAACTCAAAGATGTGAAACATTTTCCACATACACAAAATAACCAGTTCTCTGAAATATTGTTCACAAATCTGTCTAAATCTGTGATAGTGAGCACTTCTCCTTTGCCAATCCATCCCACCTCACAGGTGTGCCATATCAAGATGCTGATTTGACAGCATGATTATTGCACAGGTGTGCCTTAGACAAAATGCAATAACAAAAGTGTTGCGTTTATATTTTTGGTCAGTGTATGTGTTGCTGTCAGCATTAAAGAAATCAATATTGTTGTATATTTAACAATAAAACCCTAATGTAATTCAAATAGTGTATGTATTGAAAAGCTACAGTTTAAAAATAAATGGTTTATGGCCACAAAAACATAAATAAAGTGTACGTTTTAGGAATGATGAAGTGGGTTTTAGTCAGTGAGAACCTGACCCAAATGGTTATTCTAGAGTTAAAGGTTACAGACCCCCAGACTTTGTGATATCAATCAGAAAACGTTAAGAAACCATCATTCAAAAGTCCTCTCTCTGTGCTAAAAGAAACATGTTAGCAATAGAAAAACAATACAAAATATTTTGAAAAGTTGGGAACAAAAAAGTATTCCAAAAATTGCAATTTAAATAAGGAAATGATTTGAGGTTAGTGAAAACTGGTGTCCTGTTGCAGTGTGAGGGCTGTGCTTCCATTAAAAGCTGCAATGCCATCATGTCATTTTTCTAGTTGCAGCTCTGCTAAGTTCATAGAGGTTTTTTTTTGCTGTTTTCTCAGGCCAAGTGCCTTCCTCTTTTTAGTTTACAGCAAATCCCCAATGCAACTTTTAACCGCAAAGGTTTATGGTAAAACAGAGTAGTTTCAGCTCCAAACCCAGAAGATCCCGTCGTTGCTGTTTGAACTAGAAGTTTTCTTTTTCTTTTTGTGAAAATGTTGCGACTGTGAAGTCTAATATTTTTATGGAACTTGTTGCATTTTGAGTCTGTTGTAATGGGACTCAAGTCACGCCACTTTAGACTCTTCCAAAAAATTCCAACAAACAGCAGGCCCATACGGTGGCCCTGAAGGACAAATCACATCAAAGAATTACTCAATGCAGACATTTTAGAGATCAAAAAGTCAAATAAAAAAGAAAGCTAATATTAAAAGAACAGCATTATATTTTGGGAAAAAAAAGACAATTACAAAAAACAAATTTTAAAAGAAAACATGACTTTTACTTAAACTTCTTAATGTACTTTTTGATTTTTATATTTTTATATTGGTTTTTATTCTTTTTAAGTCTACTGTTTCTTTTTCAACAAAGTGCCATCGGAAATTTAGTTGTAGAAATAAAATGACAATAAAAATCTTTGAATCTTAATTCAACTAAAGTAATTTCCAGAAAACAAAAACAAATGTTAAAACGAATACAATGAAAACCCAAGAAAAGACAGGAACTATATGACATCGCTGACTGGATGATGATATCCAGTATCGCTTCATGTCAAATGACGGACAAGTGTCATCAATGTCCAATCAGTCATGTCCCAGACTATCTACCTTTTCCGGTTTCTTCTTGTGTTTTGATTTCTGGAAATTACTTTTGCTTTTTCTTCTTCACGGAAACCAGTCAAAGTCTGGAGTTTAAGTGGAATTCAAAAGGAAGACTCTGCACTACGTGTTTGCTACTGAATAATTAATTTTGGCAGTATTTGAAATTAATACAAGTATTGCCAAATGAAATATTGCAATATTTCTCAGAAAAACATGTATATCTGGGAGCTTGAGGGTCCTGCAGTATCTCAGCTGCTCCTAGCACTGTTTTTTTCTGGACTGAGAGGTCTGAGGTCTTTCCAGGTATCTGTTGTTGCCACTCCTCCAGCTTGGGGGTTACTGCCCCGAGTGCTCCAATTACCACAGGCACCACTGTCACCTTCACTTTCCAGGCTTTCTCCAGTGATGTTTCTTCTTCCTGATATTTCCGTAGCCACACACACACTTCTATGGCTTCTTTAACTTTTTCATTTTTTTTCTCCATTTAATTCATAACTAATTGCTCTGTTTGCTACAGTGATATGAAAAAGTTTGGGCACCCCTGATAATTTCCACGATTTGTCTTCATAAATCATTGGTTGTTTGGATCATCAATTTCAGTTAAATATATCATATAGCAGATGAACACAGTGATAGCTGAGAAGTGAAATGAAGTTTATTGGATTTAAAGAAATAATTACTTAAACAATACTGGGCACCCCAACAGAAACATGCCATCAATATTCAATAGATCCTCCTTTCGCAGAAATGACAGCCTCCAATCACTCCCTGTAGCTTCCAATGAGGACCTGGATTGTGGTTGAAGGTATTTTGGACCATTTCTCTTGCAAAACATCTCCAGTTCAGTCAGATTTGATTGCTTCCGAGCCCGCTTTAAATCGCACCACAGATTTACAATTATATTCAGGTCTGGGACTGAGATGGCCATTCTAGAATATTGTACTTGTTCCTCTGAATGAACGCCTTTGTAGAATCAGAGCAGTGTTTAGGGTCATTGTCTTGTTGAAGTATCCAGCCCCTGTGGTCTTCCATTTTCTCACTATATTCCTCTCAGTGGAAACTGACAGCGGAAATCTCTTAGCAAGCTTTTTGTATCCTTCACGTAAACTATGATGTTGAACAATCTGACAGCTGTTTGGAGGATTCCATGTTGACATTCTTCAGAGAAGATGCAAAGAGGGGAAAAACCTGCTCTTGGCCACCTTAAATACAACTTCTCATGATTGGCTTCACAGGTGTATGTAGGTCAAGGGTCAATGAGCTTATAAAACAAATTTTGGGTTCCAGTAACTATTGCTAAAGGTAGTCAAATCAATAAAACAACAGAAGTGCCCAAATTTACGCACCTGCCTATTTTTGTTTAAGTAATTATTGCACAATTTCTTTAAATCCAATAAACTTCATTTCACTTCTCAGGTATCACTGTGTTCATCTGCTATATGATATATTTAACTGAAATTGATGATCCGAACAACCAATGATTTATGAAGAAAAATCTTGGAAATTATCAGGGATGCCCAAACTTTTTCATACCACTGTATATAAATATAGATCTCCATTTTTGGTCTTTTTTCTTTTAATTGCTTAAAATAAACCAACTCCTTATTCTAAAGCTCACAGGAAAACTAAGGCTTAACTATTAAAAAAAACGAATCCAAAAGGCGTTTAACTGCTGTGTAATGCCTCTAAGGAAGCAGTGTTCCGCAGCTTTATGAAACCGCTCGGTTCGCCCATCCTTACCCCATAGTTCCCTGTTTTTGTGTTGTATGGAGTAATGCAGCGCGGCTGAAACAGACAAAGACTGGGCTGGTGGTTTGAGTGAGGTGGTTGCATACATGTCATTATAAGAGCTGCATACAACTACAAATCCCCAAACAAACTAACAAATCATGAAGCACTACATACAATTTGGTACAAATGAACAAATACTGAAACACATCAGCAAATCACAGAACAAATGACAGAGTCCTGAAACCCAAAGGCAAATCCGGTGCAGATTACCAAATACTGAATCACACAAACGGTCTCGTTACAAATGAACACATCCAGAAACACAACAACCAAAACGGAGACAAGGCTTCTAACAGAAATGGACGTAATACAAAACCAATCGTGTTTGATTTCTTAAAGTTATTTATTCCGTTTTTTTTTTCATGTGCACATTTAACAAACATGAAACAGTCCAAAAGCATTTTTTAAATTGTGTTACTACAATACAAATTACAACAATGTTTAGCAAGGTAAAGTGTTTCTGGTATTTAGAGTATTTATTTCCTTTCCCTTGAGCCAAATGGCCGGCAAGTGCAAAACACAAAACGACAGCAGGAAAAATGAACAAAAGCGAGCAGCTGCTAACAGAAAGCGAATACCCTTAATACCAGAAGTGATGCAAACACTTTCATAATTTGTAGCTGGATTGTTTTTTGTAATTTGATATGTGGTAATTAGCACCCGGATCTGGTTCGGGGTCCTTCAACTATTGCTGACGTCACATGATGTGATTGGCTGTGCGTTGATCCGATGACGTATCAGATAGTGATTGGTCTGGACAAATGATAATACTACCAGAGAAGAAGATATTATGCGGTCCGTTGTAAACAAACAGAGCTCTGACACAGAGCGAGATTATCTTTTAAACATGCTTTTATTATTGTTATGATTATTATAAAGTGCATTTGCAGCCGAACAGACTGTGGTCAGCACCTTTCTCCGGACCGAACACCATAACAAAGCACCTTCCACTGCAAGCAAACATGAAGCTATGAGACTCCAGCTGCTCTGCTCAGAGACACGGTTCTCTGTGTGGAGCAGCAGGTTCATTCTAACAGCCACAGATCTTTTTACAAAGTGGGTTGTGGCAAAATCGGTCTATAAACACTGCAAAGAATAATGTCTGACACAACTTATGAGGGAAAATAACTTTATATTACAAAAGGAAACGTAAAATGAAAATATGTAGAGCTCAAGCAGATCTGGACGCTATGTAGTTTGTCCAAGTGGGGTTACCGTAGTGTAGAGGTAAGATCGGGCCTAAAAAATCCAGCCCGATCCGACACAGGCCCGCGGGCATTAAAGCGGAACCCGGTCCGAACCCGACCAATTAACTTGATTTGCAGGACCGAGCCCGAAGCAAACCCGAAATTTCAATTTATCCCATAGTATTTTTGGCAGAAAAAAACCCCCCGCCAGATTTCTTAAAGGTAAAATAATCTACATATTTTTATGATCATGAAAGTTATTTTCCTTCGAACAGAGAGTGGTTGCTGCAGCCGCGCGCGTATAAGCTGCTGTTGTGGCATAGAGTTCCGCTGGAAGCGCTGCCATAGGTTCCTCCCTCCATGACAAATGCATTTGATCAATGAAATAGCGCTGGAACACAGAAGAAGAGGCCAGACAGAGAGAGTGACAGAGAGATCTGGATGCGCACTCGCTTCATTACGCGGGAAATACTGCAGCCGCGGCGGTGCGCGTTTGCCTTTTCAGTTTCCCTGTCTGAAGTTTATCCTTGACTTCCTGCTGCTCCATATCAGGGATCCCTAAACAAAATAGATGCGGACTTGCGGGGGAAGATTACGTTCACGACACGTGCGCAGAGCTGCGGGTGGGCGGCGCCCCCCTCTTTCTGCCAGTTGCTGGACCACAGTGTATGTCAATCAACGGTGGGCTGGTGACTGGTGGGAGGGGGCGGGGTCTACCTGTGTGTGTGTGGGTGTGTGCGCTAAGGGAAAGTTCTTCCTCTGAGTAAGAAGCTGGCTGTGCCTTTCGGTTCGTGCGGTAACCGTTCTGACATCCAGGATTAATAAAGAGCTGTTTGACAACCGCCGCCTAAGGAGCTTCTTTGCAGACATTACAATATATTTATTAAAAAAGTCAGCGAGAGAGAAGCCCGGCCCGAACCGACCCGAACGTAATGACTGTCATTTAGAGCCCGACCCGACCCGGATTTCTGACTCGGGCTAGGGCTTAATATCTTACCTCTACCGTGGTGTGACGTTATCCTCAGGGTTATTGCAGACCGAATGGTTATGGTACCTACACGGTTATTTGCTGTTGGGTTTCAGTAATTGTTTATTTGGACTGGGATTTGTTGTTGGTTGAATCTTAAATGTTAATGTGCCTTGCACCTCTCGGCCACCATAGGCTGCACGTCTTTAAAGGAAAAAAACTTTTTATAAAAAGTTCACCACTCCGTTTCACTTTGGACACACTTTTCATTCAGATTTAACCTTTAGACACAATTTGAAGGTCCTCGTTTGATGTGCACTGAACAGAGTTGTTAGGGACTTACAAAATGGTCAATACTGCGAGAGTTTTCTGAGACTTCAGATGCTTTCACTGATTAGGCTGTTCTGCTGAGCGGAGTGACAACCAAGTGCAGACAAACAGAGGAGTCAACATTTAAATATACTTTAGTGTCCCAAAGGAAGTTTGTCTTGGACTCACAGTGCCAGTGGGCAGCAAATTACATTTGCGCACACACAACTCAGTTCAAGCATGACAGCATACAACAAATAAGTGCACAGAAAATGTACATGTTAGCAGGAGTCCACACCTCTATGCCGTTGAGTATACTTTCAAGTTGTTCACACGATGAATCAATGTGAGACAACACTTAAAAACCTTCAAGGGATTTAAAACATACAGAGCCCGTGTCCTGACGTAAAAAAATGCTGAAACCCGGAAGGAGGACGTGGCGTGGCTGGAGATCTTGGCGAGCGGCGTGGCTGGAGATCTTGGCAAGCGGCGTGGCTGGATCTTAAGGAGGTAGTTTCCCTCTGAGAATGTAGTAGGCTACATGCTATGTATCCCGTCATGCATAACGCATCACGACCAGCCAATCCTTTTTCTTGTTGTTACACGACAGTTATAGGAACACAGTGATTGATTGAGATACATAATGGGGAAAACGTGATGCACGATGGGACACGTAGCATGTAGCCTTCTAGCCTTCGGATGCAAAGTGACTGCTAACGAGTATGATGCTTTTGTAGAGCTTTTGAAAATAAATAAATCTGATCTCTAAACATCCTCCGTGTCTTCAATGCCATGTAATGAGACACACACAGACAGAAATGTGAAAGTATCTGCTGTAAATTCAACTATTGCTCACATCCGTATTTATGAAGCTAGGAGCTAAGTAACTCCGATAGGCGAACCAGCCAGTTTGGGCATCCTAGATCTTATGATGTTTTTCTGATTTTCATCAAGACAATAATAGATCGATCAGTCTTGTTTTATTTTCCCCCTATTGAACGAATGTGAGTCACAGAGTCACGGAAGTAGCAGAAAGCGGCTTTTGCAGCAGGAGAGCGTACCAGGATGTGAATGAACCCAGACATGAAAAGGTGATTACCGATGCTTTTGTGTTTTTTTTAAATAAATAAATCTGATCTCTAAACATCTTCCAAGCCTTCAATGCAATGTAAGGAGACACATAGACAGAAATGTGGAAGTATCTGCTGTAAATCCAAGTATCGCTAACATCTGTGTTTATCAATGACTAATGACATAAATGACAGGTTAACGATGGGCTATGTAGCATGTAGCCTACTAGCCTTCATATGGAAAGTGACTGCTAACGAGTATGTTAATAAAAGACAAGTCCTGAATATTATTATTCATATTTGACCCTAAACTATATCCCATATCCCATACCGCACCTGGCTGGCCAGTTGACGGCCAGTCAGGTGCCCGAATGCCGGGAAGACATGCTAAAGAGCTAGGTGCTATGTCTGGAGAATCGCTGTGGTGTGGCGAAACAGCAAGCTTGGGCATCCTAAATCTTTTCTTATACTCATTGAGACAATAATAAATGGATCATTCTGTAGATGGATGGAAGAATAAACCTGAGACCACCATTCTTATTTAGGGAAGGTTTATCCTTCTTGACAAAGATGTCTTCTTTCACTCCTTGCACAAACCATCCTTTCTCTCTGGCTAGGATTCGGACTTCGCTGTCCTTGAACGAGTGGTTTGTGGCCTTCAGGTGGAGGTGCACTGCAGACTCAGGTCCACTTGGGTTGGCTCTGCGATGTTGGTAAAGCCGCTTGTGTAGAGGCTGTTTGGTTTCTTCAAGCCTTTCTAGACTGTGCAGTGATCATTGGAGATGACAGACAGCTCCAGGTTGAAGTGTACAGGAAGCCTACTCACACAGATCAGTACCTGTTATTTCATTCAAACCACCCTTTACAGCACAAACTAGGCCTTATCAGGACATTACAACACAGAGCCCAGGAGGTGCCCACAAGCTCTGACGGAAAGAAGAAAGAAGAGCATCATATCCGTCAAGCCCTCCAAACCTGTGGATATCCCAACTGGGCATTCACCAGATCCCAACATACAGGAAAACAAGACAAGAAAACCTACTACTATGATGGAACCCACCTGGATGAATGAGAGTCTTCATAGATATCTTGTAGGAAAGGAATATTATTTCATGCGAACAAGATATTCATTTGTGGGAACGAGATATATTTCATTTTTTTAATGTCAGGACACGGGCTCAGTAAAAACAGCCATAAAATGGCAGGTATATCATCCAAAATCCATAAAAGTCAGAAGTCAAAACACAAAATATAACAGCCTTTAAGATAAAAACCAGTCAAATTTTGTTAATATATATATCTCTCTCTATATATAGATAGATATCTCTCTCTATATATATATCTATTTCTATATCTATATCTTTATAGATATATATCTATAAAGATAGACTTTATATATCTATATCTATATCTATCTATCTATCCATCTATATATATACATATATATATATATATATATATATATATATATATATATATATATATATACATACATACATACAGTCGTGAAAAAACTAAGACTATATTTTCTCAGACATTTGGATAAATAGACGTTAAATATCAGTTTCAACATCACTGAGTGATTCAATTGATGTTACTTGACATATATCAATATAATTTCTGCTTGTGTTAAGGTTCAGACACTTCACACTTTTCACATTTCAGGTACAAAACAGTGTCTCAATAACGCGATTTCAACCGAAAGGAACAAAAACCAGCTAATAGGAGGCAGGAGGTTTAAACTTTGACCTCCATTAAAATGTGAGTTTTTGCTCTGATCTTTTTTACTATGAGTAGAATAATAGTAATGTTTCCGTTCGATTTATACTGAATCACCTTCCAATTTTTCCAAATAAGATTTGATATTGACACATGAACATTTTTCTGATTATTTAATGAGCTTAACCTAATTTTTTCACAACTATATATATTTATCCATATAAAATATAGCAGCAAGTTCTCTCTTTTTCGTGTGTTTTCTTGTCAACTCTGTCACAACATGATTTCATAGTTCAGTGTTTCCAGGAGGTCTTTGGTTGCCAAATATTCTCTGTTGTTTAGACTGAAGCTTACATAACCTTTAATTACAAAACCACTAAAGTGTCTGAAACCACAAGAGAGTGGTGGAAATACTTTAATCTTTAAGGTGATTTAATCCATTCAACATGAAAACGATGAACAGATTAAATTAAAATTCAGATTGTTATGACTACCCTGTAAAGTTTTGTTTAAGGTTAAAAGCTAAAACAGAAGTTACTACACCCGGTCATGAGTGTAATGTCGATCTGCGTGGCTTCTAGGAATTTTGCTTTTTTTTGTGTTTTCTTGAAGAAAACAGCACTTGAACCGTTTTTTTTTTTTGTAAATGAGCCCCCAGCCGTTGACTGTGTGGGCTCTTGCCGGCAGCGGCAGGACGTGTGCTGTGTGTCCCACACTGATAAGGGCAGTTTGGAGCTTTTTAGAGCAGAGGGTTTTTTATCAAAGACACAGGGAACAGACTAGCATTAAGGTGGAGATACGCATTGAATCAACAGCTGCTGTTTCTCTTGTTCATCATGTTTAAGACTGTGCTGGTCAGTTATGCATTTCTTCATAAATTAAGATGTCAAGATCTCCCCAGTCATGCAAACAAACTGACTCTGAGATCAGGTTCAAATGTTTCCTTTAGATTCTGTGGGTTAAGGTTCTATTGGTATCTTGGGAAGTTCAGAAGTTTCACAGCCTTTGTGTGGAGCCAGCTCCATTCCTGCAGGAAGGCCTAGTTGGAGAGTCTTGGAGGCCATTCAAAGGGGATGTTCATAAAACTGTAAGGTTCTGAGCAGCATAACCCAAACTAGAAGCATGCACAGGAATCAATAGATTCTTTTCAGAGAACTTCACCAGTTGCACAGTGGATCCAGAAACCAGACGCAAGAGTTACTACACATCCAGCTCCAAACAAAGGTTCATGCAGCTCCTTCTTAGGATGAAGCTTCTCAATAACAAAGATGGAGATCTCACTGGAAAAAGGGGTGAGTATCAGCAAGAGTCTGCTGATACGATACATATCCCTTGTGCTATCCTAGGCACTTTAACATCATCTAGACCCACTAGACAGAGCTCTGAACCTTTTTTCTTCAATGACTTGTGATCTTCACTGGTGTCCATGGATTACATGAAATCCTCTCCACCTTTATCCACCTTTGTCATGGAAGGGAGAACAATCAATGTAAGGGGGTGGGGTCATAGGATAGCACAAGGGTTATAGCGATATTGTACTGGTACGCATTTTTCAAGAGTATGACTTAGAAAAAACTTGACCTAAGTATTAACACGCCTTTCATTGTAAAGGCGTTTATTCGTTTATTTATCATATAATCTCTTATTAGGGTGATGGGGGGGTCAGCCTGCGACGCACTTTGGGGGGAGGAGCTACTTGGCAGTGGTCCCCCTCCCATGGTTGCCGTATGGAGTGCCCCCCCCCCCCCTCGGTTTTTTATTTGCACCTTAGACACGTAGTGCTCCTGGTAGGGGGGGTGCTTGGACATCACTGCCAGCAAGCAGCAGATGTCCTTTTAGCGCCCTACCCGGCAATTTTAACTGCACCCCCTTACTACACACACTCTTTACCCCTCCAACATAAACACACACACATGCACACACAATAAATAGAATAAAGTTAAAAGTTAAAATTAGACAACAAAGGTACAAGGTATATAAAAAATATAAATATGAGTAAATATGAATATTGCAGCGTGCCAATCTGTTCAGAAGAATTATTGCACATTTGGAGTTATTGTTGATTGCACTTGGTGATTCAGTCCAGTCTTTCCTCTCTGATGTCCTGTGCCAGCATTCTGATTGCTGTTGGGAAAAGGCTGTCGTGGAAGCATGTGGTGTGTGTGTGGATGCTTTCAGGCCTGCGTCGTCTGAGGTGGTGGCCTGAGTCCACACACTGGATCAGTGCGTGAGCGGGGTGGTGTCTGTCTCTGATGATCTTAGAGACTCTCCTCCTGCAGCGCTGTTTATAGATGGTGTCCATGGATGGATGGAAGGTTGCAACCTATAATTTTTCCAGCTGTGTTAGTGACCCTCTGCAGCATCTTCCTTTCTTTTATGGTGGTGTTTCCAAACCAGACTGTTAGTCCGCTGGTGAGGATGCTTTACACAAGCCCCCTGTAGGCTTGGGTGAGGGTCCGGCGCTTGAGACCAGCCTTCTTCAGCAGCCTGATGAAGTACAGCCTCTGCTGGGCTTTCTTCACTGTGGCAACAGTGTTTCTTTCCCAGCTGAGACTGTTAGTGATCTGCAGTCACAGGAACCGGCGGAAGTCAGTCTGCTTCACCACAGTACCGTTGATGATGAGCGGCTGATGTGGCGGTGCTTTCCTTCTGTAGTCCACAATCATTTCTTTTGTTTTCTCTACGGTGAGAACAAGGTCGTTGTCCTCTCCGTAGATGGTGATCCTGTGCACGAGGTCTCTGTATGCAGACTCGTCCCCTCCTCTGATGAGGCCGAGGACGGTAGTGTCGTCTGCATACTTGATGATAATGTTGTTGGAGTCGGGGGAGGTGCAGTCGTAGGTGTAGCGTGAGAATAGCTTTGGACTGAGGCAGCACCCCTGTGGTGTACCGGTACTGACTGTCAGCTCAGCAGAAACCTTCTTTCCTATCTTCACCACCTGTGGTCGGTCAGTGTGAAAGTCAATAATCCAGTTTCTGGTGGGTGTTGGTATACCCAGTTCTGCGAGTTTTGAAGACAGCTTCAGGGGCCTGATGGTGTTGAAGGCAGAGCTGTAGTGCAGGAACAGAATTCGGGCGTACGTGTTCTTGGTGTCCAGATGTTGCAGGGTGGAGTGAAGTGCCAGTGCCACCGCATCTTCTGCTGATCTGTTGGGGCAGTAGGCGAACTGATGGAGGTCTACTGATTCGTTGACCAGGGAGTTGATGTGGGACAGAACCAGCTTTGTGTTTTCTTCGGGACCAGCACGATCACGGAGGACTTGAAGATTCGGGGCACCGTTTCCTGCGATAGCGAGAGGTTGAAGATGTCTGTGTACACCTCTGCTAGCTGCTCCGCGCAGGCTTTCAGAACCCTTGGTGAAACGTGGTCCGGTCCCGTCGCCTTGTGTGGGTTCACCTGATTCAGGGCCCTGAGGACCTGTGTGTGAGACACCTGCAGCGCAGCCTCTTCTGGGGCAGGAGGTCTTTTGGGGGACCTCTTTGTTTTTCTGGTCGAACCTTGCATAGAAGCTATTAAGGCTGTCTGGTGGGATGTTATTCGGGAACTCTGATCTGATGGTGTTTGTCCTCTAGTCGGTGATTGATTCAATTCCCTGCCACAGGCTTCTTGTGTTGGTTTCTCTGTGGCAGCTCTCAAATTTCTGGCTGTAGCTTCTTCTGGCAGCCTTGATGGACTTCTGGCGTGTTTGTATGCTGTGCTGCTCCTGATTTGAAGGCTGTGCACCGTTTGTGTATTTTTATGCGCACGTCTGTGTTGAACCAGGGTTTTTGGTTAGGGAAGATGCGGATGGTCCGAGTAGGAATGCAAATGGAGGTGCACCAGTCTATGTAGCTGCTTACTGTGTCTGTGTATTCATCAATGTTAGGTGAAGCTGCTTTGAAGATGCTCATGTCTGTGGCCTCCAAGCAACCTTTCAGTTCAGCCACAGCTTTGTCAGTCCAAGTCATTACAGTCCTGGTTGTGACTGGATCTAGTTTAAGCCACCTGGTGTATGTGGGCTTCAGCAGGATGGCTAAGTGGTCGCTCTTTCCGAAGTGCGGCTCGGGGGTGGTAGCAAATGCGTCCTTGATGTTGCTGTAACATTTATCCAGAATATTTTTTCCCCTGGTGGGAAAGTCAATAAATTGGTGGAATTTTGGAAGACTTTTCCGGAGATCACAGTGGTTGAAATCTCCTAGGATCACAAAGGCAGCATCAGGGTAGGTGTTCTCATGCCTGCTGATCATGTTGTGCAGCTCCTGGAGTGCAACTGCCTTGTTAGCTGAGGGGGGGGATGTAAACAGTGCTCAGAATGATGCACTGCAGCTCCCTTGGTAGGTAGAATGGCCTACACTTAACAGCCAGATATTCCACATTTTCAGAGCAAGACTAAGACATGACGGTGTTGTCGGAGCTCCAGGACTGTTTAATAAAAATCACGGTCCCCCCGCCGCGAGTTTTGCCGCAATCAGCTGCGCCGCGGCCAGCTCTGTAAACACTGAATCCTGCCGGTGTTATGGCCTCGCCGGGGTCCCTTGTCCGAGCCACGTCTCACAGAGACAAAAGACGGAGCAGTCCTGGATGTGTCGCTGTGTAGCCAACCTGCTGATAAGATCATCCATCTTGTTCGCCAGAGACGAACAACGCTCCCGATCATTCTCCTTGGCGCTCTTCTGGGGCAGGGCCCTGCATTGGGCCCTCCCGGCGCGGTGGGGGGGCTGCTCTCCTGGTTGGGCTGGAGCTGCACTCTCTTTCCCCCCATGCCTCCCTGCTCTCTGGCTCTGGGGGCCCCGTGGCGGTCCTGCTGGCCCTGGTCTGGGTGGCGGATGTGATCACTCCTGCAGCAATGAAATGCCTGGAAAAGCTGGCTCTGTCCCACATCAACTCCCTGGTCGACGAATCAGTAGACCCCCCCCCCCCCCCTTCTATAATCATCCTCCTATCCCCCTCCCTCTCTAACATCCCTCTCTCTTCCTCCCTCCTTTCCTTTTCCGTCCGGTTCAACACAAAAGATTTTCAAATATGATTAAAATAAATAAAGTTTGGCCTCGGTTCCAAAAGGGGTTTATTCAGACATTGCTCTGGTTTGTCTGAAGATTCATAACCCCTGTTGTTAAAGTAAAATATGTCCAACACAAGAGGCCCTCAGCTTTCATCTGTTTGCCCAGCTGTTGGACAGGACAAGTTTAAAAATAAAAAGGAAAGGCGTTTATTTAATGATCACAGTTTAAGCACCACAACTGTAACTCATATGTAAGTTGCTTTTACCCAAGCACATTCATAATGGTAAATTAAAATATCTTTGTTCTTAAAGGGAACAGTCACCATTTCCTGATTTCCACAAATAATAACAAAAGTAGAATGAATGTAGCTTAACCAATAAGGTTCTAAAAGTATGATTGAGGCAATAAAGTTCTGTTTATTTTCAACATTGCTTAATGCAGTGTTTTTCAACCTTTTTTGGGCCACGGCACACTTTAACCTTGACAAAAACCCCGCGGCACACCAGCATCCAAAAAAAAAAAAAAAGCAAAAACTCAGTGTGTATTGATCGAAAGCCCCCCCCCTCCCCTCTGCAATCTCACGTGCATTTTCGTGATAATTGTGGCAGAAAAAGATGGAAGTTGCAGCTGTTTTTTCTAAGATAAAATAAAAGTTAAGTTAGAAAATTAAAAATCTGTTTGATGCGTGTTCTTTGTGGTTTCAAGACGTATAACAAGGACGACTCATTGTACGCTGAGTCCTGTCCCTTTAAGCCAATGCATCATGGGAGATGTAGTGTGAAATCTGACACTAAAGGGCAGATAGACTCGCGTCTCTGAGCTTCGTTGTTTTGTTCACTTTTTCTATGGTCTGATACCGGATTCTGTGGAAAGCTACACCGCTAAAGACGAGCTTTAGCTGGTATTTTTGTTAGAACTGAGCGACATTTTACGCTAAATTGGAACAAGGAAGTGAAGACTTTAACCACTTCTGATTGGTCAGACTGATGTCATGTGATTAAGCCTTCGAGAATGATTAGTGGAGACAGTTAAAGGGACGGGACTTTTCCGCAAACAGTTATAGCTGCAGCTAAATCACGGTATCCTAAATCACCGTGATTCTTAACAAAATGTCTTTAATAGAAACAAATAAACACAAAGAAAAAATTATTTTATGATCTTTTATATTCTTAACTACTCAGTGTTTTATCGGGGTTTGTTTGGATGAACAAAGAGCTGATTTCCTGGAGATGGGAAATGTTTTTAGATCAGTGAATGAGGGCAATTTCCCACGGCACACTAGTGTAGCCGGCCTCACAGGGTTCGGTGTCGGACGATGTGAATGAAATTATGGCGCTCGGACACACGTCCGTTCACTCCACAGGTCTCTTTATTATAAATCTTGCACAGCAGAACACATGCCCCCTACAGTTCCACTACCGCAACTGCAGTAGCAAATGCATGAATATGAAACACTGCATGGGCTGCTACACATGTCCCCTCCTCCAAAAGAAACGTCCCGTTTCTAAACAAAACAGAGGAGTAACATGTTACCACAAAACACAGTGAGATACTTTCCTTTCCTCATTCTTCTCTGTGCTCACCTCCTGAACCAACCTAAAAGTTGTTTTTTTTTTTATTTGTTTTTTTTTTTTGTTACAAACACACCTGCCATAACACATCACAACTGAACAAAATCATGAAACCATGATGGGGGTTTCAACCGCCGTCCACAGCGGGAATACCCAGGAACCGCCATTGAATTGTCCTCTGGTACGGTGTTCGAAGCATCTCTTTATGTTTCTGTTGACCTCTTTTAAGGGCCCAGTTTGTTCATCTTTTTACATTTTTTGAAAAAATTAAAACTTTCATTTTTTGATAAACTTCTGTTGTCCTCTTTGGCCGCTCGATCCCTCACAGAGACGCTTTAATGTGGCAAGGATGCTTTGTTTACATCACAGTCTGCACAGTCTGTTTTTATATGTTACTGGCAGCAAAATGGTTCAGAGTTTCGGTTTGGTACCCATCCTTAGTAAAATCTAAGTAGTTCATGTCTCATAACAAAGAAAAAAGCTGCTTTTCGATGAGATCTTGTAGTTATTCTTTGTGGTGTAGAGCTGCTCAAAGAGCCTCAGTGGGCGGTGCTGCCAACTCGCGGTTGGAGGTTTAAGTGGAAAACAAGAGTCAGACGCTGAAGGAATTTCTTTTGGACAGCATTTTGAATCATTGCAAGTATCACCAAACCAAAAATCACAACAGATTGCCAAATCAATTTTTCCGCACACCCCTAATTTTCAGAAATGGTTAATGGACGTTCAGAAATAATTAAATAAATATCGTCCTGACAGCATTTTGAATCAATACAAGTATCACCAAATGAAATATCGCGATATGTCACCAGAACGATTTTTTCCTACACCCCTAGGTCAAAGGAGCAAAAACTATGAACCTGTGACCCGCTGGACCGACGAACTGGTAAAACGTGGCTTAGCTTTGGCTTGTGAGGGGCTGTAAGCTAGTGGTAGAGAGTGTAAACAAAGGAATGATGGGATATAAATGTAGGGTTACTTCTGAGCCATCAGTCCCGCCCACAACTCAGATGTAAATTTCTGAATAACTCCTGCCGCTCTGCAGAAACTCTGTCCCAGAAATCAACACAAGTTTTAGGATTTTATCTAAAACTTGCACAATCATCATTAAAAGACCACTGGGAATGATTTGAAAATAGATACATAAATATCGATGGAGAGAGACTTTAAACCTTTGGAACAAGTTATTGATCATGAATTATCTATTCTAGTTGCAGACGTGAGTCCATGCTACCACTAGAGATGAGGACTTGGACTTGGATTGCACTTTACCTTTTCACACCGAGTGTTTAAATTCTTTCAACTATCCTAAATCCTTAACTGTTTACGCAACTCAGACCAAATGTCTTTTTATTGTGTCCCAACTAAATGTTTTAAAGGAGTATATAGCAGGTTTAAAATGAATGTTTTCACCTTAAAAGGTCGGGTACGGGAAAACTTGAAATTGAAGCTAAATACTTTTTTACTTGGAAAGGCCTGATGAGCGAAACCTCCCCTCCTGGATCACAGTAACACCTGTGTAAACAGTGTCCCTCAGGTCATTTGTGATAATGGCCTGATAAATGCTGTGTTGGCACTTTTTTTTACACCTTTTTTACAGTAATTCTTGGAGATCTGTGACAGTATAAAACCCACTGAAGCTGGAAGACCCCGACTCTCCAGTGAGCTGCATCACCTGAGCCGGCATCTTCTCCAGACTGCGTCAGCCTCTTCTGTGTTGTGATCTTTAGTCCACACAGCTTCCTTGCAGCCATGATCCTTTTCTCCTGGTTTTTTGCGGCTCTGCTGTTGGTCTCCTCCTGGGCTCAGGTAACAAACACCTGACATTATCATATATTGCCCAGCATATTCATCAGCATTCAAACCATGGTGTTAGAAATAAAAAGTAGTCAAGGCATTTAGGAAAAACACAACTGCTTCCATTTCTACTTTTTAGAGCTTTATTCTTTCATCTGGCACTGGCATTTTTGAAACAATGCAACATTTGTATAAGTTATGCTCAAGTTTCATTTTATTTTATTGTAAATACTGTCTTTCTCTCAAATTAGCAGTAAAAAAAGCGGTCCACTTGGTATAGCTTTCAGTGTTGAAGAACGCTTCTCAACTGAAAAAACAGTCGCTCAGAGAATGAAACGTCTTTATGCTTTCACTCTGATGAAACATACCTGCATGAGTCTACACAGACTTACGATTATTGCCCATGTGCCCATTCTGAGACATTTCATTCATTTTTAGAGGGAAATAAGCAATGAGTCAATCTTTTGCACTTTTTTTTAAGTTAGACACATAGCAGGAACTCAAATGTTTCAGAGAAGAGAACACTGGCTATCATAAACTGGATTGTGCCACCAACTAAAGATCTGACTCAGCTTCTGTATTTTTACATCAGCATAGCTGACATAAACTGTCTTTGAGCTGAAATTCAATTTACTCTTTTTTTCATGACACCTGACTCAACAAAGGAAGGTAAGAAACCCTTTTTCACTGTACTTTGATGCTCTTATCAAAGGCTCCACATGAATTCAACATCATTAGTACAGATGTGATCCAGATGTCACAGAATCTGGACCCAATGTCTTGTGCAGAGGTCGCTGCTGTGGAGGAGGGTGTATCCAGGGAGCCATCTGTTGGCGAGCTGCTGGAAAGAGCCAACAGAAACCGCAGTATGTCAACCATATTGTTGCCCTCACTCATTTAAATATCCAGTCCAGAATCTGTTCAGCTCTCTCCTGTGGTGCTCCTGCAGAACCCGACTTTGATGAGCCCCCCCTGATTGGAGGTGACATTGCAATCCGCTCTGAGGCCGACAGGAATGCCGACCCGTGCACCTCCAGAGGCTGCCTCTGGTTAAAATACACTGACGGGAATGTCTACATCCCATACTACATTGCTGACTACTACTGTAAGCTTAAGCTTCCACAAGCATCGCAGTGATGGGTGTTACTGGTTCAGCATCAAACAACACTCCATTTTTTAAAGCTACTTTTTTTTATCACGTTGTCAATGACAGTTCTAGATTGATAGGTAGACAGACAGACAGGCAGGCAGGCAGGCAGGCGGGCGGTCGATTGTGTATTGTTACCTGTGAAACATCTATAAAAATAAACCACCAACCTCTAACACTAAAGGGCTTGAATTCATCTGATTAATGACATTTCCCTGGAGAAGGTTCATCCTGTTATAAAAAGGAAAATTTAGGAAAGGGATCTGGTTTTCAGATAAATGCAGAACAAAGCTGAATTTTTTACTGACTTAGATGTTCACCCATAACTGAGCAGTTTGTTGTTTTTTTCTGTGGGTCAGCTGTGCATTTAACAAAGACGTGTACCCTAACCCGTTTGCGTTAAAGGTGGGGCGGCCATGGTGCAGCAATAATAATAATAATAATAATAAATTTTATTTGTTAGGCACCTTTCAAGGAACCCAAGGTCGCCGTACATAAAAATGAAAAGTAAAATAAAATAAAAGCAATCGAATGCACAATAAAATATACATATAAATAGGCCAGAAATAAGAAGTTATCGGAGGGAATAGGCGAGTTGGAAAAGATGAGTTTTCAGTTTTTTGGCAAATTGTGAGAGAGACCCAATGTTTCTGAGGTCCGCAGGTAGAGAGTTCCAGAGCCGGGGGGCAGAGCAGCTGAGAGCTCTGCCCCCCATAGTGACAAGGCGAGCAGTGGGGACATCCAGATGAAGGGAGGAGGAGGATCTGAGGGTACGGGTGGGAATGGCCACATGAACAAGATCTGAAAGATATGATGGAGCAAGGTTGTGGATGGATTTAAAAGTCAGAATAAGTATTTTGTATGTAATGCGGTGTGTGACTGGTAGCCAATGGAGCTGCTGCAGAACAGGTGTGATGTGTTGGGAGGAAGGTGTTTGAGAGATAATTCTGGCAGCTGAGTTCTGAACATACTGTAGTAAGTTCAATTCCCGCCTTGCCCGCCCATGTGTCGAAGTGTCCTTAGGCAAGACACTGAACCCCACATTGCCTCTGATGGTTATAAGTTGGCACCAGTATTCTGCAGTATTCAGTGTGTGAATGTGACCGTAAAGCGCTTTGGGTCGAGGAAGGTACAAAAGGGCGATACAATTATATGCAATTTATTATTCAAACATCCCCACAAGTCACAACTGAGAGTTACCTTACAATGAACACTTTTGGTTATGCACTTGTCTTTAGCAGAGGTACAGTGGTGGTTATGGAAACAGCTCATCGTCTTTTTTGATCTGCCAGCCTCTAGGGAGAGAGCCATCATCGTTCGCGGCCTGGAGTCTTTCTCAGATGTTTCCTGCATTCGTTTTAGACCCTACCAGAATGGAGATCATGAGTGGTTGAGCATTGAGTCTAGAAATGGGTAAGCCATGCGTTTTTTATATCCATGCTTACAGGGATTTTAACGGTCTAGTTGAACAGTGGCTGTCAGGCCGTGAACTCAGAGCACTGAAGTAAGTAAATCTTTATTCCCAGAGAGCAACTCACACGTCCTTCAGAATGTTAAAACTAGATAAAACCAGAAAGATAATACAAGCTGCTTAAAGCAGGTAAACCCAATAAAACATACTCACACATTTTAAGTAAAACTAAAGTTAAGATAGCTAAATAAAATAATAAAATATATAGTTTTAAATGGCTTGGTGGAGTCAGTCTGCTGCAGAGACAGAGGGAGGCCATTCTAGAGTCGGGGAGCACCCGCCTAAAAGGCGAGGTCTCCTCTAGTTTTAAAATGAGTTTTGGGAAAGATTAAAAGGTTTTTATCTTGGTCCTCAAGGAACATGCAGAAGTGTAGGGAGTGAAAAGGCCAGAAATATAAGGCTGCAAGGCTCTAAAACTTAAATTAAAACATTAAAATCTATTTAAAATTGATCAGAAAGCCAATGTAGCATAAAAAAGCAGAAGGGTGACATGAGTTCACTTATTGGTTCCAGTTAAAATCCTTGCTGCAGAGTTTTGGAGAAATTGGAGTCGTTTAAGATTCTGTTTGTTAAAACAAGTAAAAAACAGGGTTGCAGTAGTCTATATGATAAGATGATCAGCTCAAGGTCAGAATGGGATAAAAGTTTTGCCACGTTCCTTAGGTGATAAAACGTGTCTTTTACCAGGAGCTTCAAATTGAAGCCACGTGACAGATTCCTGAGAGTTGACTGAGAAGCTCAGTGAACTTAGGTGTCTTTTATTAGAGGGTATTTTTTAAACTAGAGCCAAAAATGTTGTCTCTGTATTTTGAGAGTTTTGAAGTAAGTGGTTTTCATGTAACCACATTTTGATGCTGGCTAAACAATCTCGTAAGTGAGACAGATTATTGTAATTATTCTCACCAAAGTAATCATAAATCTGAATGTCATCAGCATATAAATGAATTGACATGTGACTAAATTTGCTGATGAGTCTCCCAAGAGGGATAAAAAAAGTCAATATAGTTTGAAATGTGATCATATTGAGAATGAATGAAATGGGGCCCAAAACGGAACCTTTGGAAACACCACAAGACAGGATTTTTGTTTCTGAGGATAAGTCAATAGCGATATTCTAGGTTCAACCACTGAAATAGGAGACACACCAGCTTAGGACTGACCCAGATAAATCACAGTCATTATGAAGACGCTCAATCATAATATTGTGATCTACAGTATACTGACCAGAATGAGCACATTGTTGGAAACTGGAAAGAGTGGTTTCAGTTTAGTGGTTCTTTTTAAAGCCGTATTGGAAATCATCACAAAAATGGTTTTGTTCTAAGAATAACCTTAGTTGCTCAGCTATGAACCTCTCCAAGACTTTAGCAACCAAAGGGAAGTTTGGAAACGGGTCAAAAATTAATTGGATCTGAGTGGTCAGTGTTGGTTTTTTTAGGAACAGGATTTATCATGACATGCTTTAAAAAGGAAGGTACAGTTCCAGACTTTAAAGAGAGATTCCCGAGGCCAACAACAGTAGCACCAATTCCCTCAAACACTTTTAGAAAAACAGGTGAGAAGACCTGATCCCACCAGGATCTGTCTGACAGAAACAGTATCAGATTTGTAAAGTGTTTTCGGTGACACACAAGCATCTCACCTGTCTGACCCTTCTTAATTTAAAGTTGAGTTAAAAGTATTTACCATAATTTTTGGAGTATAAGTCACAGTTTTTGCATAGTTTGGCCAGGAATGGAACTTAAACTCAGTTGAGACTTATATATGATTTAAAAATAATAAATAGGATCATATTTTCGTTCTTTTCCCACTAATCGGTGTTAGAAGGCCGTGTGGTTTATCAGTATTTGCTACTGACAGCAGAAGAGGCGGCTCTCAACATTATCCCGGGTTTGGTGGACTTTTTTAAGCAGCGTTGCATCTTTCCCCCAAAAGTGCAACTTATGTATGATTTTTCTTCTTTATTATGCCTTTTGTTTTTTTTTAGCTGCTGTGACTTATACTCCGGAATAATTATTTAAGAAACAAAGATTCCTGCCTTGACTGAATGGAACTTTGTGTTTAACCCTTGTGCTGTCTTGGATGACCCCGCCCTTACATTGACGTGTTCTCCCTACCATAACAAAGGTGGATAAAGGTGGACAAATTTCATGTAATCCATTGAACCAGTGAAGATCACAAATCATTGAAAAAAAAGGTTCAGAGCACTGTCTAGTGGGTCTAGATGACCCAACTTCCAACGGTAAAGTGCCTAGGATAGCACAAGGGTTAAGGGAAAACCACAGACATGCATAAAAGAAACCAATGAGTTCCTGGTGGAGAACACAGAGCCCAAAGGGGCCTGGCCATACTGACTCCACCCAACTCTCTACCAAATCAATACTGGAGACAACGTATATGGACAGTTTTGTTGAGTCCTCTCACAGTTCCTCCCACCAGCCCAAAAGAGTCCTACAACGACCTGCATGATTTGGTACTTCGCGGTTGTTTCTGTGTCAGTACTGGAATGTGGCTCAGATTGAAAATGCCCCTGAGCTTCATCCTACAGAACAGTGGACCAACGTTCCTTTCAGCTTTTGCATTCTCTGTTGCTTCACTGCAGTTGTCCTGTATTTACTAGATTGGGCATAACACCCTGCTGTTCTTTCCTGCATGGCAGCTGCTACTCTTACGTGGGTCGTCAGGGCGGCGGTCAGACGGTGTCCCTGAGCAGACAGGGTTGTCTGTACCACAGCACCGTCCAGCACGAGCTGCTCCATGCCCTCGGCTTCAACCACGAGCAGACTCGCTCTGACAGGGATAACCACATCAAAGTGCACTGGGAAAACATCATTGATGGTCAGAATATCGTTTTCCACCACTTTTCTAAATATATTGTTCAGTTGATCGAAGTGAAGCTGCCTTCTAAATAAAATATGGATTATATTTTGGCTTGTTACAGGCAAAGTGTAAGAAATGGAAAAAGTTGACTTGATTAGCAAAAACTTCCCCAAAACAGCTGAAAGCTGCTTCATTTCAGTCAAAATGTTTCCTATACTTGCAGACATGGAGTACAATTTCTACAAGATTGACACTCTAAACCAGGGGACGCCTATGACTACAACTCTGTCATGCAATATGAAAGGTAAAACACTTCTTGCTTGTGTGCTTTGTGTTTGTTGATGGCTTTGCAGCAGCAGCTGTCGTTTATTGATCTCTGGGACGGCTGTGGTGCAGAGGCAGAGCAGTCCACCTCTGAAGGTTACAAATTTGGCTCCTGAAGTGTTACCCCTGAGCCGTTCCCATCATTCTCTGTGTTCACTGTGACCTTTCAGGTATGCCTTCTCAAAGAACAACCTTCCCACCATGGAGCCCATTCCCGACAGCAATGTTTCCTTTGGCCAGGCCACCCAGATGAGCAAGAATGATATTGACAGGTTGAACCGCCTCTATGAATGCTGTAAGTTTACCCTTCCCAAAGCAAATGTCACACTTCAAAATAAAAGCCCCAGAACAATACTTACACAAAGCAAGATGAGGGTAGAATAAACTTCTCTATTTTAATGCCAATCCTTTATTCTCTTCCTCGTCCTACTTTGACGCTAAGCCATAGAGCTTCTCTCAGTAAAACTTAACAAAATAAAAGCCTCAAATGTTAGCTCCTAAGACAGACGATGTGGAAAAGGTGCCAATGGTATAGGGAGAATCCAGTTAGCTGTAATGGAAGTCTGGAGGAGTGAGACGGCAAATAAATATTTTATAAAGACCAAATGAAACTGTGGAATTAGCTTTCTGTGTTTTTTTAAAGTTACCAATCCCAAATTCTTAATGTGCAATGGACCATGTCATTCAGTGACCATACGATTACTGTTATAGATGATTACACGTTTAGCATCAGTCACAGCCACTTAAACATGTCTGGTAACGATGAGAAAGGTTTTTCCAGCTGACATGATTTTCTCTGTAGAAACTGCTCCTGAACCTGGAAAACATGAAACCTGGACGCATTCCTGGACTTGGGATCAGTTTTCCATCCACGTCCTGGCACATTAAATGGTTTAGTGCTGTCTCTAAAGTCAAATAAATAAAGATGTTTGAGTTTGAAAAAATGACATTTATGCTCCTGTTGTTTTTCCCCCTTTAATATCATTTATTAGCTTTGCTTCAAACATGAGAGATTCCTTTTTTCATTTTCATGTATGCAAAGACGGTAGAAGGAATGATTTCAGTTACCTCCTTTCACAACTTTATGCTTTTGAGTAAGCCTTTACAATAAATCGCAAATTTATCATTATGGCGATGTCAAGCTGTGCAATACGCATGTCGCAAAAGACGGCGAAAATTGCGATAAATAGTTACCTTAAATGTGCTAAACAATCTTATGAAAGCTTAAGTATGTAACCCTGTGCTATCCTAGGCACTTTACTGTTGTGAGTTGGGTCATCTAGACCCACTAGAGAGTGCGCTGAACCTTTTTTTTTCAATGATTTGTGATCTTCACTGGTTCAATGGATTACATAAAATGTTTCCACCTTTATCCACCTTTGTCATGGTAGGGAGAACACGTCAAAGTAAGGGTGGGGTCATCCAAGATAGCACAAGGGTTAAGCAATCAAATAAATCCATTTATACATTTGTCCTATCGGATGGAACCTTTTATGTTAGATGCTTGCCTCCCATTTGGACTAGGGTCATTTGGAGTATAATTGAACCCTTGTGCTATCCTAGGCACTTTAACATTGGGAGTTGGGTCATCTAGACCCACTAGACAGTGCGCTAAACCTTTTTTCTTCAAGGATTTGTTTACTGGTTCAATGGATTACATGAAATCCTCTCCACCTTTATCCACCTTTGTCATGGTAGGGAGAACACGTCAATGTAAGGGGGGGGGGTCATAGGATAGCACAAGGATTAAGGTATTTGACTTATTTGAATTAACTGTTGCAGCAAAATATAAAATGTTTTGGGTTGTTTTGCTATTTGCTCACGTATCGCAATTTATATCATCATCGAAATATTGATCATTAATGTCACAAATTGCAAGTTTTCCTCATATCATGCAGCCCTAATATTGACTACTGATTACTTAACCCTTTAATACTGGAGATGATGTTGGCAACACCTTCATACACTACAGTACCAAAGGTTCTGGTCACCCATCCAAATGATCAGAATCAGGTGTGCTAATCACTTGGGCTGGCCACAGGCGAATAAAATCAAGCATTCAGGCATGCAGACTGTTTTGACAAACATTTGTGAAAGAATGGGCCGCTCTCAGTGAATTCCAGCGTGGAACTGTCATAGGACACCACCTGGACTACAATTCCAGTGGTGAAGTTTGGTGAAGGATTCATGGTGTGGATTTGCTTTTTAGGCCCCTTAGTTCCAGTGAAAGGAACTCTGAATGCTTCAGGATCCCAAAACATTTTGGACAATTCCATGCTCCCAACCTGGAGGGAACAATTTGGACACATTTTGGACAATTTAGAAAGAATATATTTGTTTTTTTGTGAGGTTACATAAAATTGCTTGTTAATAAACTGGAGGGAAAAACAATTACCAGGGTAAAATTTCAAATAATTCACTTGAAAATTATTACTGAAAACTAACTTAACTTTTAGAAAAGAAAAAGCTGCAACTTCCAGCTTTTTCTGCCACAATTATCACAAAAATGCACGTGAGATTGCGGAGGGACTATAGATTATAGAGTTTTACCTTTTTTCCATTTTTGGATGCTGGTGTGCCATGGAATTTTTGTCAAGGATAAAGTGTGCCGTC